>MU858104.1:0-200046 GCA_033297075.1 Rhypophila decipiens | reverse complement strand
CCCGCTCATAAGACCGGGAGCGCCAGGTGACCCGTTGTGGCCAAACTACACTACTCTATCCTCTGCTCTTGAATGCGTGAGGTCACCAATAAAATCACATTATCATATGCCACCTAGGTAGGTACCCGCTAGATACCATATGCAGTGTAACTTCCTTGTTCCATGCTGTACGCTACAATACAATACGAATACATATATGTGAACCATCCCTTACATGTACATCAGCTAGCGTCATGCAGACGAGACCAACTGCTTCCAAGTTGTGCCGAAGGATGGCATTACTACCCTATACCGGAGCCATGATAAATAGATTCGTTTCACCCTCTGCTCCTACCCTCACCTGACTCCGTGGTCCGCACCGTCTTTGAATCACCTCGTGGACACTGACCAGACCCGCCAATCCAGAACCTCGCTTGCTAACACCCATTCATATCCCAAACGTCACTCCCTACTTGCCCGCTAGATCATTGGGATCAAGAAATCGCGTCCGACCTGCCCGAGAAACAACCGCAACCACAAAAGCACAGAGACACAGAAGGGAACCATGTCAAGCTACGAGTATAGTTCCCAGGCCCACCAAACTCTCGCCGACACCCGCGACAAGGACCTGACTCGATACCAGCTCCGACAATGGGGCTTCGTCATCATCCGGGCAACTTACTCCTCCGAGTCCAAATGGGCCGAGTTCCTGGCCATAGTAGACGATTGCATTAAATTCTGGTGGTTCCATCCAAAAAACGAAGCTCACTCGGATCTGTACGACAAGCACGTCATGACGGTCCTAGAAGACGCCGCGACTCTTTCCGACGCAAACCTGTCCCTCACTGCCCGTGTCTTTGCAGACTGGGTCAACTCCCCGCAAGCTCAGGCCGAGCGGGAAGGGACCAAGATAAACGACGAGTCCATGTACTCGTCCCGATATCACTTTTACATTCACGTTGACGGGGCAACCATCGAGCAGGTCCTTGACCAACACGCTAAACGGACACCAGTACCCGAAAATCAGTCGTACCTTCGATCCCACTACCTGTACGAAAATAAAAACCTCTTCACCGTCAAGGTTGTCAACGCTGAGCAAGTCATGATGTACCAAGAGGAGATGATTGCAGAACAGGGCCCGGACGCCAACATCAATGTGGTTGAGGAGGAGGTGGAGGAGGAAGAGGAGCTCAGGGGAATGGTCAAGCGTGTGAGAATCTTCCAGATTCCGGAATTGTATGCTGTTTTGGGCGACAGCTTGGATATGTGGTATAATTTGTATACCAGGGACCAGGTCTGCGAGGTTTGAACGGGCCGTCCACTAGAGGGGAATATGGCCGTTGTTTGCTTTTCCTGTCCGGCTTATCACTGCTGTCGATGACACATGTCCAATTCCTTCATTTCTATAGTCGATTACCGAGTTCTTTGCTTCCATGTATTAGTAACTACCGCCTGATCTAGCGTGAAGGTGCCGTGTCAGCTAATGACCCTTCCGGCAATACGTGATGTGATATTCCTGTGGAGATTCTACAACGAATGTGATCCTTCGAACAATCGGACTTGCCCTTCCTTTCCAGCCAGGAACTTGATCAACAGCTCGTCACCCAAAGCCTTCCCTCAAGGCAAATAAATATCCCTATCATCATTGTCACTGTCGAAAAATACCACATGCTGATATCATTCACATGTCTCGCATACATACATCAAGGCGGACCTCCCCCTGTTAAGCTTTTCCTTTGGCCCTCAAGATCCATTCAGGGCATTGGCCACTGCAGTGAGAATTTCAAGTTGCAGTGATTACAAGTGCCGACAACATGTCAGTGAAAGCCTGAACCTAGAGGAAAAAAAGACCCCGAGTGTCTGGGACAATGAAAGCTTCAAATGTTGATTATGATGTTCGCCGGCGAAGTGGCGAAGGTCCCTCGTATGGCCTTGAAAGAACCATTACCACGCAGCCAAGAGTCACGCGACAAATATCCAAATCAAGGGGAGAATACCCATGACAAGGAATCCTTCAGACTGGACAATATGCTGGGACACGGTGATGTCCAAGATCACCACAACCGATTGGGAGCTAGCTACGCTACTTCACAAGCCAGAAGGCAGTGACCAATGCAAAGATTCGCGGCTGACGCGACAAGAGAAATCTGCTTTTCTCCTTGCCCATCTGTGCAATTGATGCCCTGGAAAAAGGGGTCTTGGACAATGGCATGCTGTGGTCAGCAGTCGACCATGACTGGGCTGTCAAGACCCAACGTTGCCCAAGCAAGACAAATTTGGCAACAAATTGACAGGCACAATGACCCTGACTGGCTGAAAGTTTTTCCAACTCTCAAGGACAAACCCGATTGTTGAATAATCTCCGGTCAGTCCCTCTTTACGTGGCTGCCAGTCCCGGGGGGTCCTTGCTGAAACATTGGGCTTCATCCAGGGCAGCAACTGCCGTCGGAAAAGTCGGCTCTTGATGCGCCACACCAGTTCCAACATTGATGGGAAGTCGGGACCGCCACGTGTGAAGGACAAGTTTCCAGTCCTCCTACAACTGCTCACATGTCTCTGTGTCGTCCCCGTTTGGTAAGCGCCCAATGCCGCCCTGTTCTCGCCCTACCGGGGGACTGGCCGGAACGTTGGACCCGTGGCCGCGCTAAACCCGATCGAGGATGCGCGATGGACTCATTGGCCAGCTGTCAGAATATTCCTTGTCATTCGGAAGGGATTGGTTATCAGAAGGAACTCTCTGGAAATGACTGGAAATTTTGGTAATAATCTTTGTCACCGGTTTCGTCATATTTGCCACCAGTATTGCCACTAACGTTATGTATAATTATAAGAGATACTCTCTGGCTTCGCCAGAGAGCGAGAGGGGGAATTTCCGAAGAAGAAAAAGAAAAATGACATTTTTTTTCGAGAAGTGCGATATTCTGACAGCAGGAACGTAGAAGTCTTCGGGGCGAAGACTAGAAGAAGGGGCTTCGTGTTATGACCTGCACTGGATGGATGGATGGAATTTATTTCGCCCGGAGGCACTGAGCCTAAAGGGCCTATGCACGCTAACTACATTCGGTTCATCCAAATCCGCCATTATCGTCGATAGCGCCCAATAGATGAGTTCCGCCGTCTGCATGAGCCTGGCCGTGACACTAAACGAGCCAGATGATGACGAACGCAACAAGCTTACGCTCAAATGGAAAGACCAACTCCAATCTCAGCTGAACGTCATTCTCATCACAGTAAGCCGGGACGTGTGTCAGTTAAGTTCAAAACGATAAAGTTAACCATTCCCCAATCATGTAGAGCGCTCTCATAGCCAGCGTCGTCGCAAGTTCCTTCACCTGGCCCGACTTCGAGCTTTCGACCAGTCGTCTTGGAATGGTTCTCACCATCGTGAAAGCCTTGTGGTACGGGTCGCTTTTATTCTCCATCGTTGCGATAGCATCCGCCGCGCAGCTGGCTATCGCATTAAGTCGAATTGCAGCTTATTCGACAGACCTAAAGTTCACCCGGGGGATGCTTACGAGCCACGACCCCAAGGACCCGGCCAAAACAACGACTAGAGTGAACTTTAAGAAGCTGTGGATGTGGCAGATACCTGCCATGTTGTTGAATGGGAGTATATATCTCTATGTTCTGGGTCTGGCAATCCTCGTTTACCAAGGAGCACGCAATCTTGTGGTGCAGCAAGTCCAAGGAGAGGCGACTACTGTGAGTTCACCACTGCCCGTGATATCCATGTACTACGTTGCTTGCTGATACATTTCCAAAGATCCTTGTTATATTCACTCTTGCCTTGATCTGGTCCATCGGGAACTATCTGTTCTCCTCGGCCGGGTTATATCACTGGGTCGGACAGGCTTGCGAAGTGCGTGACCGCCCCCCTTCCTTAGGAAATCGCAGACGACCTGTGTGAAATTTCGGTCCGTCTCATCTTACCAGTGCATCGTCCAGTTCCACGTCTGCACCACTCAACCCAGTCATTCTTTGCCATCATGCCACCGTAGAATTTGATCGGCGCACGCCATTCATATCCGTTGCATAGCACGCCAGTCCACGGTACCAACTCGAAAGGTTCTTGACTATTCGCACAGAAACCACCGGCGGCATTGGAGAATAGCCACTCGTTTCGGCGACCTTGCAGGCAGAGGTGCTGTTGGGAATTGGCCAGCCGGCGATTCAACAGGCGATGTCCTGTAAGCAGGTGCCACGCCAGTTGTCTTGCCATTCCAGTCGGAGGAAGTCCCAGAAGTCGTGGCACGGCGAGGGAGATGGGCAAGAGGATGTCATTGTCAGTTGAAAGACTTGAGGGGCACTGGTTTGACCTCCCGACTTGAGGTATGAGGGGGCCGAGTCGAGAAGCTCGTCGAACTATCGCAAAGTGATCAAGGAGCCGCTTCGGGTGATTGGGAGATGGTGATGGGAAGGTTAGAGAGGATGACAAAGGATAGGAATACTAGCAGCATTGTGGGAGTCACATGCAACCTTGCTGTCTCAAAGAGGCATCTTGCAAATCTCCCACGTCAAAGCTGAACCTGCCCCAAGGGGTTATTTTGATCATATGCCCACACCTCCATCGAGACCCTCTGTAGTTCACTCCATATGTCCCCAAACAGGAACCATCTCGCAAGCCACATTTCAATCTTTATGCTTCCAGGGACGGTTGTAAGCACTGCTTCGCGAGTGAGCATCGTGACTTGAATAACGCCGCTGTGATATACAATATCAGCTCATATCATTGTCATCTATGGGCTGTCACCCCAAGAAGGAGTGTGCGGTTGTGGGTTCACTAACAACTTCTGTACCATTGCCGGTTTGGTGGTGTTAGTAAGTCCTCGCATCCATCCCACGATTCGACTCAGCTTCACTCCCAAGCCCGAACTTCACAACGCTTCTTCGCACCGCTTCAACTAATCGAGACACCATCATTCACAACGACCACGTCCCCGTCCACTACAAGCAACTCCATTTCCCCTCATACACCAACAACCAGTAGCAGCATCGGGTCAAACACCTGTTCGGTGACAGGACGGTACGACCAACTGACGGGGGCATGTACTCAAAGAGTACAGAAACCGCTCTCTTGAGCCCTCCTTCATATTGTCAAGTGATTGCTGGGGGTGCTAGGTTAGGAACAGATTTTCTCTCTACAGGACTCGGAATGGCGGCTTTATTCACTGTGGCCATAATAATACTAGCGGCGGGGATAGCGATATTCTGACTTGGCGGCCATGGATATCTTCAAAGCACATATGGTCAACTCAACGGAGGCATGTATTCCAGCAAGTCAAGGTATCTATCTCCCTATCGGAATATCGTTTCTTGACAATCTTATGATGGACAGGGTGAGGTGAAGCTTGATAAAACTAGCTCGGATCCCAGGGACTATGGCTTTCGTCTGCTCGCGGTGTAATCATTACCTGCCGATGGACCTCTGCGGTGCAAGATGTGCACGTCGTCGATTGAGGAAGCCATCCACAAGGGGTTCTTGGCTCTGCCGTACGTCTAGGGGGATGCGTCAATCACGGAACAGATGATTATCAACGGTGATGGGTCCCAGGGAACTAGAGACCTGGTTGCTGTACTCAAAGATATTCTATCCTCAGTGTCTGGTCCTTTAACTGCGATACGGCTTGATGCCACTTGTACCAAACAATGTAATATAGCAGAACGCAGCGCTCAGGTCAAGCTGACTCGGATGAGCATGGTTTACGTTAGGACCCGAAGAGGACGATGACAACGTTATCAACGGAAAGATATGTTGGTTCCTCGAGACCGTGACCTTGGTTCGCCACCTGGATAACGACACAACTATGCACGCCGAAGAGGACGGAGTGATGCCCAAATTTCTTTCACTTCGCGACCATTCCTACCGAGACATGATTCAAGACATGGACCTCGATCGTGAACGGTTTCCCATGGCCCCCATCTTCAACCAGCGATATCATACCTCCTGGTCACGGGTATGGACCTTCCAAGAAGTTGTTCTTGCACCACGAGCAAAATTCATTGCAACCAAGCACGAGTGGTGTTATCTCATCAGACGGCTCGAGAAGATTTAGCTGTGGCTGCACAATCTTGACATGGATGGGATCCTTGACATGGATGCATGCCATGTTGGAGAAAGAGACACGCAGCAAGAAGTCATCATCTGATAGCGGAGTTCGAACCAGGACCCCAGGTATAGGGTACCAGACTGGTCAGTCAACATCTGTTCCATTCAGGGGACAAAGTTCCGCGCTCATCATAATGCTCCTGCTGGCAACGCGAGACTACCACTCTGGGTCTCATCGGATGGGAGTGACCTTGATATCCTCTGGAGTGGTTTTGGACGCGGTTAAGGAGGGCATTGCCTTTGCCTGGGGATGTCTACCAGCAGCCTTGCAGAGAGCGAATGCACCACATTGCGACAGCAAACATGTTCTCTGTAACGAAGATGGCACACAGGGCAAAATCGACCCCACGCACAATTATCGAGGTCATCTTGACAGAGCCAGACAAGGAGGACCCACGGTCCACCCATGAACCTCTCCTGCAAGCGGTAGGGAGACTGGTTGTTGCCGAGAGAGACATCGCCACTTTCAGTCTGACTTTTCAGCCCAGTCAAGGCAATTACCCTACCTACCTGGTCAAGGCATCTATTCTAGTAGCCCGTCAAGACATGTTGGCCATGGAGAGGCTTCAGGTGACTGTCGTTTACATACCATGGCACCTTCCATCTCAAGAAATTTTCATCTCAAGTCCACTGCGCATTACTCGCATTACTGGTCACAGGGTAACGCATCTGACCGGTCGGTCTGCCTGAACCTGACAGGTGAGGTAATTAGCAGAATGATCCGCTTCCGTCATCCGAATAATAATGAAAGGCAGACTCAGAGTGCGGGGCTCTTTCACCACCCACTGCGCCTCGAATGAAGTGAAATCTTCCACTACCTACACAGTCTTGACGAACGACCTCACTCCCTCTTCGTGATCAATCGGGGCAAGAAATTCGCGACAATCAGGCTAGCCAACTCGTCTCTACCCGTCTCCTCCACCATGCCCCCGTCACAGCTGTCAGACCAAACCGACTCGAACGACTGTCCGTCGTCGTCCAACTCCATGATCAAACCCCTTCTCAACAAGATCTTTTCGTTCTATGCTGCCGTTACTGCCAGAGCAAACGATGATCTCACCGCTCGACGCCGCCGAGTCGCCATGTCAGTCATCGAAGGATACAATGAGTGGAAAATCGAGAAGATCATGGCGCCCCATGCCCCGGAGTGCACTCATCAGTTGCTGCCTGGTTCGTCTACCTTTTCCACCACCTACGCTGCATCGAATTTGAGCATCACGGCCAAGCCGAAGTAGCCTCACAGCATACCGAGGATGGAGCTAACCCAGACCCCCGCAGCATCCCTCAAGTACCCCGAGCTCGGTTACCAAGCCTACAAGAGCTTCTTCAGCTCCATGATGCCTTACTTTCGCAACCTCAAGGCCACCGTCCAGGACGTGTTCGACGACGGCACCGAGAACAAGGTCGTCTTGACTTGCCTGGCTCACGCCGACACAGCCATCGGCCCCTACAACAACGAGTATATCTTCATGCTCTACTTCGACAAGGACTGCCACAAGGTCAACAAGATACTCGAATACGTCGACTCGGCCTACGCCCTGGAATTCTTCCCCAGGCTTCGCGCATATATGAGCGAGAGCGAGGGCCAGGATTGGGCCTCCCGCCCAGCCGTGAGTGACGAAACGAATCTCGAAGCTCATGTCTAGGTCGGAGGAGGGAACGCAATCAGCCATGGTTCTAGGGATCTGCATGTAACATTCTCTCGTTACGGTAATGAAGCGAAGGATCACAATGACATTGGAGTGGTGCTCTCTTGGCTGCACGCCGGTATATGGAATCGGGCACGTCCTTGAGGGGGTCGTCATTATTGATTTCAGTTTTCCAAGAGCCCACGTGCAACTTGGTGGGCTCGGTTAAAGCTGAGAGATTATTTACTTGGTGAGATCTCGTTCTGCGAATATAGCGAAATGAGATCTGTCAATGGAATCACTTCTCTTCCTGTCGTGACATCCGCCGTCCCGCATTTTATTTTGGCCATGTATCGTCCACATGGCCCTCGTGAACTTTTAAACATATTCATGTATTTGGGCCGTCTTCTTCATGTCAATCATTGTGAATTAGTTAAACAGTCCTTTGCACCGTTCTTGATAATTAAGATCATTAATCAAGGTACTTTATAGAAGACTAAACAATGAAATTTCGAAATCGCCTTCTGCTGCTCAAGCATTGATCCATGGCCAGTGCCAGATACCAGGGAAAGCCCATCGGTCTCTTGTGGAACCCTCATCCACGAATTCTCATCCCAGCCATCGCGCATCCCATTTATTTGTCCTGGACGGGGAAGTCGTTGCCAGTGGTGGTCTTGTACTTGTCGCGGATAAAGTCGGAGATCTGCTCGTCCTTGGCCTGTTCAACGGCACTCTCGTTGCTCTGGTCGCCGCCACCGAGCCTGCCCTGAACAAAGTCAACTCCTAAGTCGGGGCCATGCGCTGTCAGTCTGGGCTCAATCGAGCGAGAGTGAGGGGTACATGTAGAAACGAACCTTTGTCGAGCATGTCCTCGTTCTTCTCGCTCTCCTTGCCGCCGCCGGCCATGGAGTTGAGCTTGCCCATGATGCCGCCGTCGGAACTCTGCTGAGTCTGCTGAGTCTGCGCAGTCCCAGCGTTGTTCTTGTCTCCGCCGGTGACCTTGTTAATGAAATCCATTGTGAGTTGTGTGTGTTTGGCTTTGATTGATTGATTGGCGCTATTGGTCAACGGTGTTCTTTGAGATTTTGAGAGGTGGTGATTTGTTTGTTGTTTGGATTTGTCGTTGTTTGGAGGTCCAAGGATGTTGGAGAAGACGGATAAGGTGGTTATTTAACAAAGGGCGGCCGATGATGTCACCGCTCAATGTCTGGTGCAGTGGTTTCACGAAGGTCATTTTCCTTGGTTGGCGGCAGCACAATGGAGCAGACGAAAACACCTGCGGAACCAACCGAGACATGCTGCATTATCAGGAGATTCTTATCGCCAATGACGTCGGGGCCATGGAGATTAATCTGCTCATTTACAGCGAATGAAAGGAGAGGCCAGTCGACCGTGAACTCGGGCGAATTGCTGCCGAGTCATGGGACGTATCCGTATTATCGAAACCATACTATCAATCCCCAACAGCTGTCGTGCTTGTTTCCGTGGTGGAGTGTTGGTGTCCGATGACGAGGCAACTTATCTCGACAAATCAACAAAAGCCGCGTCCTGTCTGCACATTAGTGTTCACAAACTCAACATGAGTGTCAAGAGTAATAATTCACACGATCACATTATTCGACACCTGGTCCAGGGCGAACAATACATCACGCACAGGATCCCATTGTCCACACGGCAAACTCTCAAGTTAATACACGCGTTTGGCCAAAGGTCCCCACCCTTTTCAGTAACCACTTTGAGGCTTTTTGAGGATGAGTATCACACCAGCGGTCAGTATATGTAGGATTTTGTGGTGTCACGAGGAAGGGCATTTCTATGCCGGTTAGTGCAGGCACTGGCGAACGATTCATTATGGTCCTACGGGATGCTATATGCGTCAAATGATAATGAGAATACTGTGTTCATGTTCACTCCACGTTGGCTGTCAAGCTCATGCAACCATCTGAGCTGTCCTCCTGGAACACTCCGCCAAAGATAATTCCCTCGTTGATGCCATCCGGCTGGTCGCCGTTCTGTGTAATGTCCCCAACACCGTTGACGGGCTTTTTGAGAACACCGAAGTGGAATTGGCCCTGTCCGCTGAGATCGTTCTGAAGTGCTTCAGTAACTTGGACGAGGTCATCATTGGCGGTGGAGAAGAATACTTGGGTTGTCCTGCCAGTATCGAGTCAGTAACGTTTGTCTTGATCCATAGGGGCAACGCCACAGAGAGACCTACGATGCATCAAAATCCAACAACAAGGCAAAGTTGTGGAAAACTCCTGGTGTGAAGGCTGTACTGAACAGGAGCTGCCCGTCATTCACATTTCCAAATAACTGCAGCGTATCTGGATCAGCCGTATCCTGGCCGAGAATTGTTCCCGTCTTGAGGACGAACTGGTTGGTGCTGAAATCCGCGCTCTCGAGGAACACAAGCTGATACTCATGTGAGAGGTTCAACGGCCGCTGGAGATCCTTGAGGACACTAAAGTGCAATGTTTTGACTCCCTGGGTGCTGGCATCTGCCCCGTCATTGCTGGCCGGAATGAGCTCTGCGCGTCGGAAAGCCAGCTGGTTGTTGAAGATGGAATCGTCGCTGATGAGCACTTGAACGGGCTCCAGGCCGCCTTCAATGTCAAACAACGATCCTGCAGCAGCTGGTAGGAGGCGGAGGGCCTGAGAGAATGCCAATCCCTGACCAATGACGAACTGGTTGCTAAAAATGTCGTTGGCGTCGTTGAAGTCCGCCGCCGTGAGGTCTGCGTCGATCCGGCCATCGAACTGGAGTGTGCATTCTTGTGCCAGTGCCTGGAGAGGCCATAAAAGGGTTATCAGGAGACCGCAAAAGAAACGTAGAGATGGCATTGTGATGTTGATGGCTGGGAATCTCTCCACGTGCGAAGGTTCAATAGACTATGAGGGAAGAGTAAGTACTAGTAGAATGACGAATAGAACTTAAAAGTACTGACCGAGACCATCTCCAAGCAACCTCATGTGAGTCTTCTTTAATATAACAACTATTTATTTCAGACCAACGATAGCGGGAAATACCACGCCTCGGGATACTCACTCTGAACCTGTCGCACGATTGTTGCTTGGACTCTTCGAGAGGATGTGATTGGTGCGTCTGGTTGGCGAAGGGGGATCGTCCGATGTGCGGCGAGCCGGGGGTCTGGGATAAACGGGCGATGGCAATCTCCAGGTCCGGAGTTTGAGAAGACGGTTGCTAGCGCACGGATCTAGATGTTGCCTTTATATCCGAATAGAAGGTGTTGACCCGATATCGAGTGCAGCATTCGATAAAAGTCTTGGAATCTTGAACGTACCGTACCCAGTAACGGCTGCAGCTTTCCTCACCTCTGAGTCCTGACTGGAGATTCCACCAAAGAGAATGGAATTCATGGCTGGCAAGGTCACACAGCAGGGGCATAGTTCCATCCAAAAGGTCCCAGACGTCTTGCTTCTTGTCGTTAGAGCCTGCATGTGGCTATTGATATATCGGCATTGCCCGACTCGTCTTGAAAACGTAGCAATCCGCAGAACGTCGATATCCAAAATCTACCATAATACAAGTCTCTGGCGCTTCGCACATCATCACCATAGCAAGCTCAACCATTAACAAGACTTATCCTGGGTTCCTCCCACCTCCACTAGGATTTCCTGCCCATATTGACCACCCAAGCGAGAGCCTCTTCACCCAGATAGTCTTGGCATGCTCGTTGCCCCCGTTCTTTGCCCTCCTCCTTGTCGCTTTTCGCTTCTACGTTGCCCAGCGATTCATTGGCAAAGTCTTTACTGATGATTGCAAGTTTTGACTCTTGGTTGTGAAGTAGCATACAGAAACCCAACACGATATGGGCTACCACATCTGGGACGTAACCGCCGAGCACTGGCAGGTGGCCCGTTTCAACATATACGGGATCCCCAATGGCTTATTGTACAACTTCGGCAAAATATTCATCAAGACCTGATTGCATCCTACGTCAGGTTCTTCATCGTCGTGGCATACTGCATCCCCATGACTTTCGTGTCTGCCTGGTTGTGTCGACCTGTCGAAGAGTTCGTCGACCGGACCATTCCCGGGGGCCTGCTTTGACGTGATGCCCTCGTTCGTGGTTCAGTCGGCGTTCAACTGTGCCACTGATGTTGCTCTCTTGCTTGCTCATGCCTATTTGGCTGCTGTGGCCACGTGCACTGGTCACACCCAATGCTCAAAAGATTGCTTCGAGCTTGGTTCGGCTGCCGAGGGTTTGGAAGTTGCAGGCAGTTACTGACAAAATAGTACAGTGTCACGGTCTGCGCCGTCAATTTCGTTCGCCTAGCCAAGATCTTTGAGCAGCCAACTTCTGGCGACTTCACATGGTCCTACACTCCCAACATCATCTGATGGTCAGTATTCACCTGAGCTTTGCTTCAAGGCAGTCCTGATAGACAGATCAGTGAGCTGACGAAAGTGGCCCAACATCATCGAGACGAACGTTGGAATCATCTACGCCTGTCTGCCGTATATCAAGTTCCTGTTCGACCACCACTGGCCTGATCTCTTCAGCATCTCGCCCGACATGCCCGCCCAAGGCCATGAGTTCAGCGTCTTTGGGGCCATCTCGCTGCAAGTCCGCCGCCGGTCAAGGAGGCTGGGTCGGGGGCCCAAGACAGATCCCCATGGTGATAGACGCATCTCCATGGATGATCTCGAGGCTGGTCAACCCGTGAATGCGGATGAGAGAGACTTGCAACACAGGAAATGGCGCGATAGCGGTGCTAACAAGAAACGGGACACCGAAGTCATGATTAGCAAGCTTTCCTCAAAAAGGGACCTTGTGTGAACTGGTCCAGTATTGCACTCACGTGTTGGTAGCACTATCCACGATTGGAAGGGAGCTTATGCAGGGAGGGTGACATGATGGTACGGTGAAAGGACCCTAGGGGGGACCAGCGATATCTCAGTAGATATGGTGTAGATACCAACATCAACACCTTCCGCATTGACCGTGGTTCTTTTGCATCCGCCGTTGCACTTGAAGCCACGGTTCTAATTGATTGAAATGTCGTTTCCTTGAAACATTCCAACTTGCCAGGACTAGTGACAAAGTCGGGCCGTTTATAAGTATCATTCTTGGTGCCATCGTGCCTGAAGCCAGGAGCCAAGCTTGATAGTAAACAATCAAATACGGATAATCATCTTGCGAATCGAAGTCTGCAAGATGAATAGATCTATGAATGGTTGCTTGCGGGATATTACTCGTCTTAGCTGTTTTCTCGGTGCAGGCCGTCGTCAGATGTGCAGCTCGGTCTCCTAAATCAGCAGACTCGGAATCTCTCCTTGAACGCCCGCCACATGCCAAATTCCCACCCATCATCTGCGGCGTAGCACTGGTCCCTGGCAATGCCTTTATTTTTATATTAGCTTATTCCGATCATCAACCACCTCGATACCGAGATGATTGAGCCGGCTTACTACACCCAGCCGATCCAGGCTACTGGTGACATTGCGACATACAGTGACATTCTGCCATCACGGGACTTGCTAGCTAATTGTCAAAGTCCAACTCTCCGGGTGGTATTTCGGAGCAACCCCAAACACTGTCCCCGATCTCGAGTCTCGACAGAGGAGGGGGAAGGTACGCGATGTCACCCCTTCTTGGCTCGATTCAAGTCCAAGGCAAAACCACTACCCAGGTGCCCACAGTTGCACCTTGGGGCGGGGTAAGAAAGCAGGTCTCGCCCAATGGAAACAAGATCAACCCTCGACCGAGGCTTTTGATTGGCTGAATGTCACTGTTCCACACGTGGCTGGGAAAGACATAACGTCCCGTCCGATTGACCGTAACTTGGTAGCCATTCATCACAACACCAGTCAAAGTAGACTCCACCACGGCCTGACCACGGGGTAGTGATTGTCGCTGCGAGGAGAGCTTGGCTTCCAAGATTGTGAGCCTGTCACCGTGAGAAAAAGCTCTCCTCCCTGAATAAGCCTCTTTCTTGACGGCGGACATCTCTCCCCGTTTTGGCAGGTCACAATGCCATTGGCCTTTTTGTTTCGTTTCTTGTTCTTGTCTCTGTACCACTGCAGCCAGCCCGTTTGCCCGGTTGTGACTGGAAGAAATGTCTTGGTCACATCCACCATCCAGAACGGATGACGGGACCACGCGGCTCAGGGGCGTCGGGTTTGCGGCGTTGACAGGCTGACAGCTTTGTCCGAAGATTTGCATATATACCTGTGCCCCTCTCTCTGTCTCAGATGGATTCAAATCATTGCATCAGCTTCCTTTCCCCTCTCCCCCTTCCTGGCTCAGTTCGCCAGCTGAAGCAAGACAAAGCTCGAATCAAGCCCAAAACCAGACAGTCTGCAGTCCCACAAGATGAAGTTCAGCAGCGTCTTGCTCTCTCTCCTCCCGGCCACCGTCCTCGCCCTCCCCGCCACTGAGGGGGCCAGCGCCGGTGTTGCCATCACCAAACGTCAGAGCATCACCACCATCACGGACCAGCTCCTCTACAGCATCACCCTCCCCGCGTTCGAGACTAGGCGGAATGCCAGGAACCCGTCCAACCTGGACTGGTCCTCGGACGGATGCTCATCTTCGCCTGACAACCCGTTCGGCTTCCCTTTCGTGCCGGCTTGTCACAGACATGACTTTGGCTATCGGAACTACAAGGCTCAGTCGCGCTTCAGTGACAGCAATAGATTAAGAATCGATGAGAACTTTAAGAATGAGTGCGTTCAAAATTGCCACTATCACCGCTCAAGGACTAGATGCTAACTGGGCTATCAACAGCCTCTACTACCAGTGCGACACTGTCAGCAGTGCCCTGCGAGGAGTATGCAAGGCCCTCGGCAACGTGTATTTTGCGGCAGTCAGGACGTTTGGCGGTGGTAGCAAGAGAAGCGACGAGGCCCTGCAGGAGTACGAGCACGCAGTCGAGGTCTACAACCAGCTGGTGAAGGAGGCACAGGAGAAGGGGCTTCTGCCTTTGCTGGAGTAATGAGTTTTGTAGTATGAGTTATGACATGAATAGAATATTGGAACAAACAGAGATATATTCACGACCTTGTAAGATGCTGATGTTTTAACTGGGGAACGTAAAACCGAAGGCGCCTGATATATAGGCAGCACTACTCTCGTATATAAGCACTAGTCTAATTTGACTTTCTAGACTAGAGGCATTTATTCGAGGCAATCAAGGCATTTATTTGAGGCAGTCAGGGCATTTATTCAAAATACCCAAGCCATTTATTCATTCCAGCCAAGGTATTTATTCTTGCCAGTCAAAGCATTTATTCGAACTAGTCAAGGCATTTATTCAAACCAGTCAAGGCATTTATTCAAGCTAGTTAACGTATTTATTCTAGCTAGTCAAGGAATTGATTCCAGATTAAAGAAGAAGAAGGACAAATGAGAATCACCCAAAAAGATACCAAGTAATGCTCACCATCACCCCTTGTGGTCCATTGTCCATGCACTATCCTTGGTCTAAGCGTTGAAATCTCTCTTCTTCTTGGTGGTGGTGCCAGAGCGCTGGGCAAAGCCGCCGAGCAAGCTCTGGCAGGTGATGGCACCGGGTCTGTCGACCCTGCGGGCAGAGAAAGCCCAGCCGCCCGTGTAAGGGGGGGTGGCAGCCATGACGCTGGTGGTGGCACCGTCGTCGCCGGGGTAGGTGACCATCATGCCGACCTTGGAGTCGTAGAGGTAGTTGCTCTTGCACGTGACGCCCAGAGTGCCGCTCTGGGTGCTGGACCAGGTGACGGACTGGATGGTGACTTGGTCCGCGCCCGAGAAGAGGATGACGTTGAAGTCGGCAGTGGCCGTCTTGTTCTGCGAGGCCGAGGTCAGGGTCAGGCGGAAGAGATAGTCGCCCACCGGGGCTGGGTTGGAGAACTTGACGGTGGCCGTCTTGTTGTCGGCCGAGAAGGTGAAGGTGTTGAGGTTGGCAACGGTGCCGACCGACTCCGAGTTGACGATGGACCACGCCCAGCTGAGGTCGTTGCCGCCGAAGACTTCGCTGGGGTTGAGCTGGCTGCCGCTGAGGATGAAGGTGTCCTCCTTGCGGACGTAGAGGTCGTTGTTGACAGACGTGGTGCTGGTGCTGGCGCTGATGCGGATCTTGCCCGTGATCTTGGCCTCTGGGTCCTCGGGGTTGGACGGCACGACCTCGGGGCAAGTGGTGACGTCGAACGTGGTGACGCCCGTCTGGGGGAAAGGGTCGAGGGGACCGAACCAGTTGCCGTCCTCATCCGGGCCGATACCGTTGACAAGGTGGTTCATGTCGTCAAAGTAGTGGATCGGGGGTTCCTGGCCGGGGACGATCTGCTCTGGCTGGATCCATTCCATCATGGGGATGGCATATTGACCACCCGGCAGGCCGTTCTGGGTGGTGAACTGGCCGGTGCTGGCGATGGCGCGGTACTCGCGAGTGTACTTGATGGGCGTGGTGCCGTCGGTGCGGAAGAGGAACTTGTTGCGGCCGCCCCCCTCGGGTCTGAACTGTGCCACTCCAACGGCGCGGTTAGACTCGTGCCCGGTGCATGGGTCAAGGTCGATGGCGTTGATGGAAACTGTGACGGACGGGTTGGACACAAATGTGACGAAACGGGTTTCTTGAATCTCAATGCCAGTGTCGGCAGTGTAGACGCCAATCTGACCATGCTCGACGCGGATGTAGGTGATGGAGCCCGTGGTGGTGATCTGGACGTTCATGGCCACCACCTCAAAGCAGACTAGCTCGTTGGTCTGTCGGTTCCAGAAGCCACGATACTGAATAAAGTCACCGACGAGGCTGAATATCAAGGAGATCCATCGTCAGTTCCGGCATTATTAACAGAAATTATCCACCAAGAGAGACTTACAGGGGTGACATGATGAGCGGGTTGGGAGCTTGACTGTGGCATTTTGTTAGAACTTAGCCGCGCTGGTAACCCTAACCCTAAGTGCACGACTTACAAGATTCTTCTGGGGACGTTGGAACCGCCCGCGTTCATTGGTCTGTTGGACATGGGACAGAGCGTGTCATTGGCTGACCGTTGAACACACATGGGGAAGCCAGAGAAGGAGGTCACCGAGGGGTTAACATCGTCAACCTGATTTTGAAGTTATTGTCAGTGTATCGATGCTCCTTTGATGATGGGGGTCTGGGCTACACACCACCATAAAGGGGTACGAGTATCCGGCCGAGAAGACGGCATTGGGGTCGTTGAGCCGGATGTTGGGACCGTTGACAATCTTGATGGTGCCGTCGTAGTTGATGGACTCGATGTGGCCCTGGTTGTATTCAAGTGCAAACTCGTCCACAAAAATCTGGGCTGCGAGCGCTACGCCGTCAACCTGGTTGCCAACGACCTGTAATGTTTGAAATGTGTCAGCCCAGAGTCACGGTCAGACCCTTATCATCAAAGGAGCATCATAACACTGACATTAACTTCAAATCCAAGAACAGCCGACTTGTTGGCAACAAACTCTCTCCATGGGACGAAGGCAGCAGGGAAGGTCACGAGAAGGTTCTTGGGCACAATGACATCCCAGCCGTTGACGAAGATATGACCACCGGTGTTATAAGTGTCATCGTCGGCAGTGGCACTATGATGAGAATTCGCAATGTCAGTCATGATCCAACCATCATATCATGTTGGGGCTTGCTAGTGCTACTCACTCCAAGAGGGCACCATCCAGTGCGAGGGGGACATCCACGGCAAGGACGCCCAGCACAAGGCAAAGGAGCCACAAGACGGGAGATCTCATTGTGGCCGTGGTGAGGGACGGGGGGGGGCGGGGCAGGTTCTTCAGGAGAGAATGGTGGGGCTGATGCTGGCCAATATCAAGAGGCTGGAGACGGATGAGGATGAGGATGAGGATACGAGAATAGATGGAAGTCCGGGAGGGAGGCACAATATTTATACATGTCGAGATGCTGGTATTGTGCTCAGAGAGGTCCTGAGGACCTCCCATTGTGGTAGTCATGGCAAGTCCAGCCATAGCTTGTCGGCCAGAACAACATGTCGTTTCCCTCCAGGCACTACAGGTCGCGTGAGGTCTTTCCCGGACGGTCACGACCTTGGAAGCGAAGCCAGACTACCGATGTCAATCACATCTTGGGTCGTACTACGTGTATGTAACTAGGACATTCATCTCAGCCAACGACCACGGTTCCACCTACTCGTTTCTCGGGAGAGGCATTCCAGGAGAAAGTCCAGTCGACTTGGCAGGCATGCAAGAGCCAGGATGCTGTCTATCGCGAACACATGTGCCAAGGAGCTGGAGGTGTGAGTCCACATCCCGATCTTGACCCGACCGCGATCCCCTCCATGAGATATTGAACTTGGTTCTCTCGAATAGGGGTGTCCGAGAGAAGATTCAAAATGTGGCAAGGGCATGAATTAGCGTCTGGTATCATCATCATGCCTTCACTCGACTTACTCTTACAGAATCTGTTGTTACGGGAGGGTTATACGAGATGTCCTATTAGCTTGGCGCGCCGGGATTCCAATTTCCCAGTACCACACGGAAGGCAGATTACAAGTCCAACATGAAGTCTCTATCATGGATCCCGACTTGGATTCCCACTGCTCAGCTTCGAGAATATTTTATTTCTGGGGCGCTTGTCTGGACTGTTCACTGTTGGATGCAAGGTGACACAAATATATTGACGCTCACCATTCCTCTACAGCGGATTCACGAGCCTCTTTGCATGTCAAAAGTAAAGCGAACCCTGAAAGTGAAAGGACCCTGGCAGTGCGGCTCTTGTCATGGTAGTCTCCAATGTCTCATCGTGGATCGTCGGCTGATCGTCAGCAACGCCAGGTACAGCACATGCACGTGCATTTGTTGCGAAAGCTATTATTAGCAGTAATCACTTTATCGTTGACCCTATCTTGCAGACCTTGATTACGTGCTTTGGTCACACTCACTTACAGCCCTCTAATGACTTGAACACAAGATGATTTAGTGTAGAAACCATGCTCTGAAGCAAACCTACCAAGGCTTTATTTACTGTATGTATTAACTCACGAGCAAGGAACCCTGCGACATACTGGTATAGGTTGACTAGCTAATTTACATATTACAGAACGCTGTACTTGATATCCCCGTGCATCCCCGGGGGCCTTGAGCACATAACTTGCCTCCGAGTGCCAGTGTTGCACGGCATTCGCCCCTTTTCCATATTCGCCACCAGGACAAGATATTCACGGCACAGGTGCACCAATATTACCACCCTATGCTTTTCCTTGTTCCGCCTCCGCCCCGCATACCTTGCCGGTAGGAGAAGGATTAGGCGATTTATCTTTCTTTCTGCTTTTGGTCTGCTGGTGGACTTTTTGAAGCAGTGCGCGTTAGATTTGACGCCTTCCGCGGATATGAGCGCACAGCATTAATTTATGCCGTGCCAAGGAGGTAATGTTTGGTCATTGATCTTGATATGTGGTCTGGGAATGTGGCAGGAGACTCTCGGAGGGGACCCTCGGCTTTGGGACGGGGTCTTGACGACGAGCTCGCCAAGTAGCTAGCGCACGGTTGGACCCGTGAGCCGCAGATAGACTTTACAGATCAGGCACTAGCAGCTGTCGTTTATTGTTTCCTAGCATCTTTAGTCAATTTTGCTTGACTAACCCCCCATCTCGCGTAAACCTGCCAGGAACCACTGGCAGATGCAGAGCAAACAAGGAGACACACAATCATCTCTAAATCATAGATGCTGCATACAAAAGGCCATCGACTCAAGCGCCATCAGGTTTGATCTGGCACACTGGCACATGGCGTAACGGGGTGGAAGCGGCTCACATTGTACCCATAATCACTGCGACACGTCAAAAGCAATCAGTCACCTTACGAGTTCCACTAGCCCTGTTGTGGGATCTGGGCTTAACCTTTTCTGATGGGTGTCTTGGTATCTGAAAAATGACATCGAGAGTGAATGCAGTGATGCCCAGGTCCGGCAATGCTCACCATGCTCACGGCTCTATTTGTTCTTCTTTCCTCTCAAGGGACTGTAAATACCAGATCGTCGTTGAGACATGCACAAGTTTAGGGGTCTTGTTGGTCAGAAACAAGAGATTGCCAACACGGTTGCTAAGACTTGGAAAGCTTATCCAGACGATCCGACAAGTAACCAAGAAATATGAGTGGGCAAAGACGTTGGCCAGATCGACGCCTCCCAGGAATGCCCACCTGACTCAGACCGCAGACCTTGCGAGAGAATCGCAGAATCCACCCCCTCACCGGGGAATGGTGCCTGGACGTCTTGACCAAGTCCTCGTCCAACCATGATTCCGCACTTTTAGCAAAGTCCGGCTAGCCCCGCACGGGACGGTTCGCTGTGGACTCCCACGGGCTAGCCCGCTGCGGAGAACCCTCCTGCTTCCCCAGCGCCCCAGAGTGCTTAAAAGTGCTCACATCGGGTAGTGATCATCGTCTGCTGCGGGCATGAATGTGCGGTAGGGGCCACTCGCCAAGACTATAAAACACCCGCCCCTGTCACCCACGCCGAGGTGTGTCGGGTTCAGGGGATACGGGGAAGGGAGGCGGAGAATTACGATTGGCGAGTCCGAGTCCCAAAACAAACTATTGAATGGCCAAAGTGTGATTCCCATGTCACGATTCTCTACACGTGCACACCTGCCTGCACGTCGCCCCAAGAAAGAGATTTAAGGAGAAAAGGGGGCTTGCTCGCTGAAGGCTCAACCCCCCTTCTCAAACAATAGTGGACAGAAATAGCATAGCCCATAAAGGGAGTTGCCCGGAGACTCAATATATCATTAAGTTCTCTTTGGATCTCAATAGTCTAGACCAGGTTGGTCTACCCTGCCAAGGCCTTGTCCTGGCTTTCTTGATCGCGTCCATGACTCGCCGTGTTCGAGATCGTGGTAACAGTCCTACCCTGGGTACACACATGCCCTCGGCCCCTCAGCGTGGGTCGGCTGTGCTAAAGAATTTCACTTACCTCCCTAAAATTCACTACTAGTATGGGTTAATCTGGATTCGGATTCTTCGCCGTTGATGGTGCATCCCGCTCAAGCCAAGTGCCAGTCGTAGTTCGGCGAGAACTCCAAACTTGATTAGACAGTGAGAACTTGACAAGTCATGCAGCCCGAGAATGAAAGCTTCCATTCTAGAACTCAAGGGGCACGACAACTCGACGAGACTCACGATCTGGTTACAATGTAACGAGGATAAGGCACGCAATGCTAGTCAGCATCGAGACCGAGTATTCCGATAGGTCAAAAGAAGAATGTCCACAGTGGCTCCGTCGGGTAATGTAGTGTAAAATGGGTCAACATTCTTTGTCTGCAAACTCGTCACCCACGCCTGCGAACGCCTAACCAAAGGGGGCAGGGAAACCACACTAGAGCCTCTACAGGTGTATGTACATTGTACATATGTATCTGAGCCGGTGATACCCAAATCCGAGTCGGCTACGAGTTTGACCGAGCGGAAGCACGGCATGCAGATGATTGGCCAAGTCTTGATCTGATAAGAAAATGGTGAGCTATCCGCACTGGGGTCCCATCCACCACCGGAAGTATTGTCGGAGAAACATTGCTAGATTCATGGAAATACGGATACTGTACTTGGTAGGCAGCCAAACCCAACCTGGAATCACCTAACAGGCAGGCAGGACACGGCATGGCTAGGTAACTGAAGCAAGGGCGTTTCTTCAGTATCATTTCAGTCCAGAATAACAAAGTTTCACGAGGACTGTTATTCCTAGTACAACCACATCGCACCCGGGGCGTTCTCAGCCCATCACAAATTAATTAACCGAGCTTTTCTCAAGCCAAATACCACCCCAACACATGGTACATGCAGACTAGAGACCCGGGTTCGAGTCGCCAAAGTTGACAGGATGCCGGGGATACCAAACCCCCAATCACGACGGTGGCTCTTAGCGACGTCTAGAAGAAGTAGTACCAGAGGAGTCACTGGAGAGAATGCAGCACAGAGTACATGTGCATTATACATGCACGATTGCTACGTTACAAGCAGAGTACCCTATACTTTGTGGACCTGGTATGTACTGAACATGTAGTAGCCGAAGACCCCTCTTCAAATTGCACATGTTTTATCTTGCAGCCATCGCTGTTGGTAGTACTCGGCTACTACCTGGCTGAAGATCACGTTTCCCGAACCATATATGAGATGATTCGGTTAACGCCTTATGCCGAAGCTATATTGGTCTAAAATTCTCCGTGGCAGCTCAACGACACCTTATCAGCAAGCACTAAAGGCTGCCAGTGTAGCAGTGAAAGAAGTCAATGCCGACAAACACTCAAAGGCTCCTCCAAGGTACAACGACTTCCTTGACGTGGAGAACAGAGGTGAGCAGCACCATCTTGTTCAATCCATCTGCGGAAAGAGGACCCTACCGAGCAGGGGAGGGAGACGTCCACTGCTGTCATGGCGCCTGTGCTGTGCATCCCGTGGCGTGGTCCACACTTTAGATAGGTATCGGGCAACCTGGAAAGGAAGAAACTTGCAGTGAAATAAAAATCAATATCACCTCGACGCACGCCGTGTCACCCTCCATTATCATTGGTGGCTGTGGCCTAATGACCTGTAACTGGCCGATTAATGTCCTAGATCCAATATGCCAAGATCTTGTTTATCTAAAAACAAACCTTGGGTTACTAATGACTATACTAGTATGGTAGATAGACTGAAGGTGTGAGACATGTCCAGCATTCCGCTGTACATAGGCAGACAGCAGTTCCTAACAGGGGGCTTGCTCGGAGCTTCAACCCTACGGATATTGGTAAGGCATTTCAGAATTAAGCCCAGAAGTCCCGGCCGAGGAGGTGGTTGAACAGTGAAGAAGCTAGACTTTGTCAAAAATTACACCAGGCTGGTTACATGTAGTACCATGGCGTTCCCATTGGCAAATCAATCATGGCATGGTATCCAATCGGTACATCTTTAACGACAAGTCGCAGACTGGGGCTCCGAGTCCATGATTCCACGACCGTGACTAGCCCGGGATGTTGTACCTGCATCTATGAGCGCACATGGCACAAGAAGCACGCCGAATACGCCCGTGGACAACGCCGACGGCACATGGGTGACTCAACTTGAAGTTATAAGTCAAGTCCTCAACCGCTCCACCGGGAAGAAGAGCACCCAATAGGACAGCACCGTTTGCAAGTTCGTCTCTATGGCTCCTGTATCAATACACCACCCACTTGACCTCTCCATGCCCACCATCTCCGAGTCCTCCCCGAGCAGGAAAAACCAACGCTCATTTTCCCTCCTTTCGACATTATATAGTCTTGGCATCGCAATATTCATCCAGTTTCCAACTCCGCTCGCACCTTGACGGGCAAAAGAAACCATTCGGCAATTCTTCCCTCCTCCAAAGGAGTCCCAGATACCACTTGACAGCCTCCGGGCATCTTGAAGACCAGGAGAACTGCCTACTGATGGCGATGTCTACCCCCTCCTTTAGCTCTTGACTAGTCCTCCCATCGCCGTTGTGATGACCTGGACTATTGAGCAGCCCGTTCGCACAACGCGGCATGTCCTTGCCCGATCCGGACACATGGTCGAGAGATGTGAACCGAAAGCCTCGATCATGGCCCCGTCCGTCGTCTTGGCATCACGAACAGACGGCAGCAGATATCCGAGTCGATATCCACGACGGGGTTGAAGCACGCCGGTACCACTTTCCCAAACTCACACGATGATATCCGTCGACAGCAGTGAGTTTTGGTTCAAGACCATTGTCGAGTTGGATATAAAGTCTCGCGCATCCCCAGCCAGATATCGGGTTCAGATTCGACATCCTCGGGCACCACCGGCAGCACAGGACAACAATCTCATCCCAGGAGCTCACCTTCTCTCTTCTCCAGCACATACATCCATCCTCTGACTCGGCCATGGCTCGTCTTCTGGCCGGTTACCTCGCCCTTGCTGCGGCGCTCCCGACGGCGTTTGGCCTCTACTCCAGGGAGCAACCTTCGGGGCTCAATGTGCTTCACAAGCGAAAGGACTGGGAGGGTGCGCCGTACACCTGGCTCTACCAGTTCCCGATGCCCATTCCTCCCGTCAAGGCTCCCAAGATGTGGGTGCCCCTCCTCATATCATGTCAGAGCATAGATGAGCTTCAGCTAATCGGGGTCTAGGAGCGTCACCAACCCTGTCACGGGACAGCCGATCGACTACTACGAGGTCTACATCAACCAATTCACACAGCAGGTTTACCCTGGAAAGGGTCCTGCCACCCTTGTTGGCTACGACGGCATGTCTCCCGGCCCGACCTTCATTGTCGAAAAGGGTCGTGAGACGGTGGTAAGGTTCATCAACAATGCCACCATGGCCAACTCGGTCCATCTGCATGGTTCCTACTCGGTACGTGCTCCTCTTGAAACTTGAAGACTCGTACAGTCATGGCCATTGATTAACAACAAGTCTACTTGCAGCGTGCTGCCTGGGATGGATGGGCCGAGGACGTGACCGAGCCCGGAGAGTTCAAGGACTACTATTATCCCAATAGCCAGTCTGCCAGACTTCAGTGGTACCACGACCATGCCATTGACCACGTAAGTTGTGCTTCACGTGGTAACTTGCTAGCATCACACCTCAATATACTGACCCAAGTGACATCAAATATCAGACTGCTGAAAACGCCTACTTTGGTCAAGCTGGTGCGTGGATCATTCACGACGAGGAAGAGGATTACCTCAATCTGCCCTCTGGCTATGGACAGTTTGACATTCCCCTCATTCTCTCGGCCAAGGAGTATCTGAACAACGGCGCGCTGCTCAGCCCAGCCACCGAGACCGACTCTCTCTATGGTGATGTGATCCACGTCAACGGCCAGCCGTGGCCCTACTTCAACGTCCAACCTCGCAAGTACCGCCTCCGCTTCCTCAACGCTGCTGTCTCTCGCACCTTCCTTCTCTATTTCCGCCGTGCTACTGGGTCCAGCACCAAGATCCCCTTCCAAGTCATTGCCTCCGATGCCGGTCTCCTCACCATGCCCACCACCACTTCTGATCTCTACATCAGCATGGCCGAACGTTATGAAGTTGTATTCGACTTTTCCCCTTTTGCCGGCCAGAACATTACCTTGAGGAACACCGAAGACGTGGGTGCCGATACCGACTACCTTCACACCGACAAGGTGATGCAGTTCGTCGTCAGCAACACGCCCGTGACAGACACCAGCTCCGTGCCCAGCAATCTGGCTGCCGTCAACTTCCCGCCCCCCAAGAGCGGCGTCGATCGTCACTTTGAGTTCCACCGCACCAACGGCATGTGGAAGATCAACGGCGTCAGCTTCGCAGAGGTCGAGAACCGCGTGCTGGCCAACGTCCCGCGTGGGACCATTGAGATCTGGGAGCTCGAGAACGGAGGTGGCGGCTGGAGCCACCCCATCCACATTCACTTGGTCGACTTCAAAGTCCTCTCCCGAAGCAACCCAGATGCCGGCAGGACCCTCTACCCTTACGAGACTCTGGGACTCAAGGACGTGGTCTGGCTTGCTCCCAACGAGGTTGTCAGAGTCGAGGCCCACTACGCTCCATGGGATGGCGTCTACATGTTTCACTGCCACAACCTCATCCACGAGGATGTAAGTTTTTCCTTTCTCTCAAACTCGATTTTGTGTGCTAATACATATCCAACTCGTAGCACGAGATGATGGCCGCCTTCAACGTCACCAAGCTGCTCGACCTTGGCTACGACGAGACCGACTTCCGCGACCCCATGGAGACCCGTTGGCGCGCCGAGCCCGTCACGCCCGCCAAGATGACCAACGCCGCCATCACCGAGAAGGTGCAGTTCATGGCCAGCCTCGAGCCCTACAACAACGTTGACGAGGTCATGGACGAGCTTGATCTCTACTGGGCCTCCCACAAGAAGAGGTCCGCTCCAGCTCCGGCTGGCCCCGAAGCTCCTGTCAGGAGACGCATGAGAATCGAGGGATCTCGGATCAAGACGCTCTAATCCAGTACCTCGGCTCCAGCTTTTGCCCTCTGCTGCATCATCTGTCTATGTCGGCTGCTGGTTTGAACGTTGCCCAGTTTAGCTAGATTCCTTTGTCATTTTGGCCTTTTTGGGCTGCGCATTCACTGCTTGCGTTTTCACATCTTCTTTTGCCTCGCAGCACATGGGCATTGCTGGACTCCAAGGCAATCTGTTACATCCAAGTCTTTGTACATAGTTTACTTCTGATGCGTTGGGAACTCCCCATGAATATATTGTCTTATGGTCATTGCTCTACCAAACACCCCAGTTATGACCCAGGACCAAACCCATACTCATTATCCTCTCTATATGAAGCCGTGTCAATGCGGGATGGATGCCTGTATACCAAAGCAATCGTGCATGTTTATTAGGCCCCTAGACCTTGGCCAGGAGCTTGCCCTTGGACAGCCAAAACCGCAACCCGGCCAGCAAAAATCCCGACACAAAGGCAAAGGTGCCACCATATACCCAAAGCGACGTCCAGTGCAAGTTGGCAGGGTCAATTCCCAGGACGCCTCCACCACCGGGACCTCCAACTAACACGCCACAGCCAAAGCACGCAAAACCAATACCCATTCGAGTACCGATTTTTGATTTGTCGGCCGTCAACCTGACGAAACAGACGGGTGGCAGAGCAATAAAAACACCAGAAAAGAAGCCGTAGAGCAAGGTGAAGATGATGATGCCGGCCAGACTCTCCACTCCAATCATGGCAAAGGTTAGTCCGCCACATATGATGGCTCCAGGCACCAGCACTGTGGGTTGCATCATGTATTAGCAAGTGAAGTACAGAGGGTCGGTCAGGGGTCAGCACGCACAGTTTATCGGCCCTGTTTTATCAGACAGTGCATTCGGTAGTGTCCGTCCAAACATGCTCGCAACATTGAGTACTGGAACCAGATAAAAGGCCATCTCGGCCGAGGCAGCATGGGTCTCAAAGGCAAAGTACGAGACGTAAAACAAGACGACGTACAAGCCAACAAAGCCAATGGTTGTGGCGACGGTGAAGATCAGGAAAGGCCAGTCGGTAAGCACTGTCCAGTCGAAAATGGCCCGAGGTTTGATCGGTTTCGCACCCATTCTCATGAAGCAGACGGGGACCACCAACGTCAGCAGCGCAACAAAGCCCAAGCCCCGCACGGCCCACCCAAAGCCAACGTCGTGAATGACCAGCAACCTGTAGAACATGATGGGGTAAATGACACCGCCAAGCGAAGACCCCGAAGCGGCCAGGCCCATGGCCAAGCCGAGCCTGGTCGAAAAGTAGGCCGGCAAGACAGCCAAGCTGGGCACGAACAGCAGGCCTGCGCCGATGCCGCTGCAGAAGCCCTGGGCGAGCAGAGCCTGCCAGTACGTGTGGCAAATGCTCAGCATCATGAATCCCAAGACGATGAGAAAGGAACCCGAGAGGATCAGATGCCGAAAGTATCCTCTGTCGTAGATGGGGCCGGCGACCAGGCCGCCCAGCAAGACGCAATACGACTGTATGGCGCCGATCCAGGCGATGTTGGACGAGGACTCGACAAACAGTTGGCCCGTCTCGTAGTAGGTCTGGAACACACCAAAGGTGTTGAGGACACCCCAGGTGTTGAAGAAGATGGCGAACCCGGCGACAACTTGGACCCACGCAGTTAGCCCGCCGTTGGGAGGTTGAGGTCGGTCATGGTGCACGGGAGTCGGTGCTTCCAGTTGAGAGGGCAATTCCTTTTCAGGAAGACCGGATTCAGGATCGGAGGAGGAGCCGGCCATGGCCTTGTGATTGTCGTCGAATGAGTCCTTGTTCGTCATGGCTTCGGTGCCATCGGTGGCGTCATTGATCTGGAGGGATGGAGGCCTAGATTCAAACAAGGACGCGGAATTGTTGGAAGGAGCTGTGTTGTTCTTGACTTTGATGTCGGGCTCCATTTTGGACTGTGGTGGTCGACTCGGATGGTGAGTCTGAGTGATTCATGATGCTTCAAGTTGAGAGCGGAGATGACATATTATATGATATAGCTGCCGTTGGACGCTGCGGCTTATAATGCTGGAAACGGTTAAAGGCTGCTGCCCGTGAGGGAGGTGCGACGAGGCAACAATCTCGGGTTTAAGCTGTGACTGGCGTCTACACGCGTATTTCCGTGACAACCCCTTGCCATGACAAATCTTGAAAGAAGGGTCACTGTTGCAGGCTCGGCCTCCGAGGCGGGAAATGGACGGTCTTTATATTAGTCTTGTCCGTGACTGGCGCAGATCCTCGCTCAATCCTATCGCCGACAGGAAACAGCGCAAAGTATTCCCACCGAACTCGGATAATCCGACAACTCAAGCGAAAAATACTGACAAACGATGATCTTGTCCGAGTTTTGCATCATTTTGAACCTGCCGTTGATCTCCTCTTCACCGTTATCTCCGATGTCTCCTTGGCTCGCCATGTTGTGCTTGAATTACCGAATTAGTTTAGCTTGTGCGGAGACCAATCGAGCTAGTCCCGTTTTAGCAAGTGCGCTGCGGAGAATTCTTTGCTGTCCAGGTGACGTCGTTGCTGCACACTGCAGTGTTTCAGCGGCGAAAAAGAAGTCGCAACCACACACCACCATCAATCCGCACGCTCCTGGATACATGTCATTGAACGGCAAGAGCCTTGACAAAGAATTGCTTGCCGGCTGTCATTTGCCTGCACCTCCCCAGAAAATAGGGGTTCAGTGATTACGGTAGTAGCAACCTACCCAAGGTACCTTTTTGACTTTTTACCGCCCAGTTATCCACCATTGCGCCGTGGCAACGTCGGGCGGCCGTGGTTTCAGATCAAAACAAACGCATCCAGGGACAACAACAATGACCATCCATCCCGGCAGCGAGTTCGGATCTGGAGAATACTTCAATCTGGGCACATTCCACAAGCCCATTACGACTAGCAGTCCAGAGGCCCAGAAATGGTTTGACCGAGGACTGGTCTGGTGTTTTGGCTTCAACCACCATGAGGCAATACGCTGTTTTGAACGGGCAGTCGCCGTCGATCCTGAATGTGCCATGGCATATTGGGGTACGGCCTACGCACTCGGGCCCAACTACAACAAACCATGGTCCATGTTCGACAAGGAGGAAAAGGACAATATCATTAAAAAAGCGGTAGACTCACTCACTCAGGCCCAGAAGAAATCCTCATTGGCTACTCCCGTCGAGCAGGCCCTGATCAATGCCCTTCAATCGCGGTTTCCGCAACCACAAGAGACAGATTCTCGGTCCAAACCTCTACCGTTGAACCAACGATATGCCCATGCCATGGAATCCGTTTACCAGAAACATGCCGAGGACCTCGATGTCGCTGCTCTTTACGTGGACGCCTTGATGAACGTCACCCCCTGGAAGTTATGGGATCTCAAGACGGGCGCCCCGGTGCCCGGTGCACGCACTTTGGAAGCACAGTCGATACTCGAAAAGGCGCTCGCCAAGGACCAATACCACCCGGGATTGATACACTTGTACATCCACCTCATGGAAATGTCCAGTCACCCCGAGGTGGCCCTGCGAGTTGCCGATAATCTCCGTGGTCTCGTTCCCGATGCCGGCCACCTCAACCACATGCCATCCCACATCGATATTCTATGCGGAGACTACCGCCGTGCCGTCGCGGCCAACTCGCAAGCAGTCGTGGCCGATGAGAAGTTTGTTCAGTATGCCGGCCCCATGAACTTTTACAGTCTGTACCGCTGCCATGACTACCACTTTCGCATCTACGCCGCCATGTTTGCCGGACAGTCGGCCGTCGCCCTCGACACGGTAGTCCGATTGGAGCAGTCCCTGCCCGAGTCCCTGCTTCGTGTCGAGTCTCCGCCCATGGCAGATTGGCTGGAAGGCTTTCTTGCCATGCGCGTCCATGTGCTCATACGATTTGGCCGATGGCAAGACATTATCGACCTGGAAATCCCCAAAGACACCGGCCTGTACTGCACAACCACCGCCATGATCCATTACGCCAAGGGTGTTGCCTTGGCTGCAACCGGCCACGTTCCTGCGGCCGAGGAGCAGAGGGGCCTGTTCCAGCAAGCTGTCAAAGCCGTCCCCGAGTCCCGGACACTGTTCAACAATTCTTGCCGTGACCTCCTGGCCATTGCCGCATCCATGCTGGACGGTGAGCTGGAATATCGTCGCGGGAACTGGGACACGGCATTTGCCATGCTCCGGGAATCCATAGAGAGGGACGATGCCCTCCCTTACGACGAGCCGTGGGGTTGGATGCAGCCCACCCGCCACGCGTACGGGGCACTGCTGCTGGAGCAAGGTCGGGTCGACGAGGCAGCCGCGGTATATGCCGCCGATTTGGGATTTGACGATACTCTCCCCAGGGCACTGCAGCATCGCAACAATGTCTGGAGTCTGCATGGCTTTTACGAGTGCCTGAACAAGCTCGGTCGTGTGAAGGAAGCGCGCATTATCAAGCCGCAGTTGGAGCTTGCCATGGCCGTAGCTGATGTCCCCATTCGGTCATCTTGTTTTTGTCGAACACGGACGGCGGTGGGTTTCTCCTGATGCCTCTTTCTTTTCCTCACATGCTGCCCACGCTTTCAATGCATGTTCCTACTCACGCGGTTCCGGTCTCCGACTCCCGTGTCTCCCATGGCTTCATCATGTTGGTTGACTAACAAGATAGTGCAAGTAGATATCCAACTCAAAGCTGTAGGAGCCTGCAGCTCAGCTTTCCACCATGAGCCTCTGTCTCCAGTATGGTGAGGGCCGATGCAAGATGTATTGAGAGAGTCTGTGTACAGCAGTACATCTCAGAAAGAGTAACGAGTCAGGAAAGCCATTTTCTGGCCATTCCAGAGTGAGACAGGGGCATCGAGCAACAATAGTCCAGCAGTGAAACCCTAGGTAATACCGAAAACCCGATCCTCTACTCCTAAACAGAATCATCACTACAAGTAGCATACTTTAAACTGTTATTGTAGCTTGCTTAAGCTATCTGCTTTCTTTTCCCCATGTACCAACTGAAGTCATAAGCTATTCTTTAACGTCGTCACCGACATATAGGCCCCTAATATACAGGCACCAGTCCTCTCATATACAGGCACCAGTCTTCTTATATAGAGGCACTACTCTTGTTGGAATAAATGCCTTGACTGGCTAGAATAAATGCCTTGACTAGCTGGAATAAATGCCTTAACTAGACTAGAATAGAGGCCTTGACTAGTTAGAATAAATACCTTGAGAAATTGAATTTACAGTATTGGACTGGAGCCTGAATATTAGGCGCCGACATATAACCTCTCCGCCAAGCTCTACAGCCGCACGAATCCAAGCTGCTGGATATTGCCGTTGCTATCGCATCCTATTTACCCGCCTTGCCGAGCGTCGAGTTTCATTTAAACATTGGCATGGAATCCAAGTTGTCCAATAATAAGCGAGGCGAGATGGGATCGGGCAAGCGGTTCCAAAATCCGGAGAGTGCCTAGCATATACATATATCAGGTTGCCCATACTCTCACTCTCGACTTAGGCACGTCACGGTTCCCCCGAAATTTTGAATCCTTCAAAGCCCGGCAAGACCACAATCAAGATGCTTGTTTTTCCCTTCAAATTCACAACCGTCTACGCAGTGCTTGTCCAGTTAGTCGTCATTGCAACAGCAGTAGCACATCGATCTCAAGATGAGCGGCTTCGCTCCGAGTCGTTGGATAATGAGCAGGTCGCAAGCGGTGGCAACGGAGGCTATGCAGCGGCAAGTCTGCATCGATCCCCATGGGGATCCATCCACTAACGCAATAGCCATGCTGTCGTCATTAAATATAGACATATTTTGAAGACGCGTCACTACCAGAACACACAGTCTATATGCCAACCGACCCTCCGGCCAACCTCAGGCTCCCCGTCATGCTCTGGGGAAACGGGCAGTGCTGGGGTGATGGGCTCGCCTACAAGGACTTCCTCGTAGAAGCAGCCAGCCACGGCATCATGATCATTGCGAACGGTTGGATCAAGGAGATCCCTGGCCGTTCCAAGATGGTGCGCGACACGACAAAGAACATGACGTACTTTACAGACGCGATCGACTGGATCCGGGACAGGGCGGGAAGAGAGGGGAGCCGGTACGCAACGGTCGATGCCGACTTGCTCGGAGCGTCGGGACATAGCTGCGGCGGCTTGCAGACGATCGAGATGCGGAGTGACAAGCGGGCCAAGACCCTTGCTTCTTTTGGATATGCCACCCGGGAGTCCGTTTGGGCAAGGGATATCGTTGTCCCAGTGGGGTTCTTTGTGGGCAGTCTAGACACCAGCATTGCCATGCCGCGTAAGTCAACGTTGATCCTTCCTGGTCTCACAGCGCCGCTTACCACATAGTTTCCATCTTGCGATAGAAATCGAGGGCGCCTGGCCAGAGCTGCCAGAGACGACCTCGGCGTGGTGGGGTGTCTATCCAGGTCTGGACCACGGCGGAACCTTCAACAAGCCCAATGGAGGCGTCTGGGCGGTCTCGTTTGCCAAATGGATTCTGTTCACTCTCAAGGGGGACAGAGAAGCGGCCGAATACTTCAAAGGGAAAGGAGCTGCTGCTGATGGATGGGAGGTCAAAAGCAAGGCGTTGGATGCGGTGCCTCTCCTGACTTTGTAACATCTATGATACCGACTTGACAAATCATGGTAGGTCATGTGTCTTGCTTCTCTTGAGGACTGCCATGCCTGAACTTGGTAATTATGAAAACTTGTCTCCATCATTAGTATTATCTCTGAAGGAAGCTCTGCTGGTGCATGGTGATTTCGGCGGAACAAGTATCCCTTTGACTACTTTGAGATAACCAGCCAACCAGCCAACCAGTCTGACGTTGGATTCGCTGAACAAGGGCATAAGCAAACGCGGAAATGAAGCGTGCTGGCGTGTCAGCAAACCAGTGGCACAGTTTTGAGAAGAGACGACCAGCGAAGCTCCAACCAATCACCGTTTGCCAAGACCGGTAAGCGGCCGCTGACACGACCCCCGGCTCTCGACGAACAGCCCTATGGATGCTCACTTTCCCGGCTCAGCCACGCTGGAAATTCACCAAACCCAATGGCTGGCACCCCAAATTTAGCATCATCTGCATGCGGGAGACCCCAACTTCCGGGATTCAGGGCGCAGCCCAGCTTTGTAAAGATCTGCGAGATTGGCGCAGCGTTGTTGGGATGACATGTCACCACCTCAACAACCCTTTTCCATCTTTTGTTTATATACTGTCCAGTGTCCTCTCCCTTTGGCCATCGTCTCATTCGCATCATTATAACCAGCACCATAAATCCGGCACAAGTTTTACTTAAGAGTTCCTCATCTCACCTCATCACGACCACGATGCATCTCCCTGTCGTCATCAGCGCGCTCACTGCCCTGGGCGGCCTCGCAACGGCCATACCGGTTGTCTCGTCCCGCGACTCCCACATCGATGCCAGCGACTTCCCCAACCCATCAGCCGACCAACTCCAGACCATCTTCAAAGTAGCCGATGGCAAGCTGGGAAACGCGCCTCCTCCTCCCAAGCTGGACAAGGGTACCCTCACAGCCCTCCAGTTCGTCGCCTTTAACGAGCAGTTCGAGGTCGCATTCTTCTCGTCTCTCGTCAACAACATTACCCACGAGGTCGCCGGCTTCGAGTTTGAGAATGCCAAGAAGAAGGAGGAGCTTCTGGATATTCTCGAGACCGTGCTGGCCCAGGAGAAGCTCCATGCCATCAATGCAGCCAACTCGCTGAAGAAGTTCGAGACCTTCGTTCCTCAACCGTGCGAATATCGGTTCCCTTCCACCACCACGAAGCAGGCCATCCAACTTGCCGAATTGTTCACAGCTCTCGTTCTTGGGACACTCCAAGACGTCGCTTTCCTTGCTGCCAAGAACGGCGACGCCGGTACTGTCCGTGGGGTCACCAGCTCGCTCGGTCAAGAGGGCGAACAAGAAGGTTTCTACCGCATCCTGCTTTCCAAGAAGCCGTCCGAGAAGCCCTTTTTGACCACCAACGTTCTCCCGTTTGCCTTTTCTGCCCTTCAGCAGTTTGTTGTTCCTGGCTCTTGCCCCTTTCCCCTCAAGGACATTCCACTGCCCATCTTCCCCATCCTGAACGTCCTCACCGGCAGCGGGGAGTCGGCGATTGAGAGCCGTGATCAGTACTTGACCTTCAAGACTGACCTGTCCGGGGTCGAGGCCGCCAAAAAGTACTACAACGGCAATGGCGAAGGCCTCTACATCACTTACTTTTCCGGTCAGCTGGTTCCCTTCAGCGTGCCCATCCAGAACGTCAAGTGGTCTGGAGAGACAGTCACCTTCGATGCCCTGCTTCCCTATGCTGAGAACCAGATGGACGGTCTCTCGGTTGCCAGCTTGACGACCAACAACACTTTCGCTGCTCCGGGTGATGTTCCCAACTTCACCTTGGCGGCTCCTGGCCTGATCCAAGTCGCCGATCGCACCAAAGCTTGGGACGGCATCTAAGCTTGATGGAGCTGGGATATTGCTAATGTCTTTATCAATCCCTGTATATACCCCGACTAAAACTGCATCCACTAGATGAGGCGTTTGTTTTGTTTCTCTTGGGCTCATATCATTTGCATCGGGCATGGAGTCTTCGCGTTTTGTTTTCCCAAACCTGTATATGTAGCATTGTAGTCACTCATAGACTGATAGTCCTCCATAATTAATCATAGTTATTATTTGAATGTTCAATAGAAGCATTCTTGCAACTTTCAATCAAGGAGAGGTGTCCCATGTCAAGCCTTTGGGCTGTCCACACCGGCAGGCCCCTGCAATTCGATGGCATCGACAATGTAGTTGGCGCTGAGGAAGCTGGCATCTCCAGAGCCAAGCACTCCAACCGTCAACGTGTTATCTCCTTCCTTCACCGTCCCTGTCGGCAACTTCCATGTGTAGACCTCGCCGTACCCGCGATAGGCGCCTCGGGTCACCCCGCGGGAGTCGATCAGTTTCTGTGGTCAGGTCCACTTTATCAGTTCATCTTTCATGCCAGCTCATGCTGCAAGTGGAAACTTGGGATCCACATGACTCACCGGAGCGCCTGGATCCTTTCCTTGCCAGCTTCCAATCTTGACACTTGGCCTCCCGCCCTTGAAGGACAAGGTCGTGCCCACCCTCAGAACCAGGTTATCCGAAGTGGCTTGTTCCTTAGACACCTTAAAATTGATCGTGGCAACGCCGCCCTCCTTGGCAAACAACGCCATGGGAAAGTCCTTGGGCAAAGACTTTCCAACCATGTAACTGCCTCCCCAAGTTCCCATCCGAACATCAGAGGGATGCATCCTTTCGATCTTGTCCCCGTTCTTGAGCTCAAAAGGCTGCCCATCGAAATTGCCAATTCGCCACACGACAGAAGGGTTCGGGTCTGTCGAGGCCATGTCCTTGGTTGCTTTCCCTCCTGCAGTGATGGTCACGCTGTCTTGGGCGACGAGGTATTCGCCTCGGTAAAGCTTCATTGTGTAAGTCCCTGGCTTCATCAGCGGCGATGCGTAGCTCCCGTTGGTCGGAGAAGCTGTCGTCCAGTACTGCGCAGCCTTGTTGGACCAATGAACTACGGCTTGGAAAGTGCTTGGAACACCGGTGGCAGAGCCCGAAACACTGCCACGTTTGCTGGCCGGGACGTATCCTTGGATGGACAGCGATCCGAAGAAGCTTGTATCGAGGTTGGCCGAGGGTTGTGCTCCGGTTCTACAGGTACACATCGATTAGCTGTGCCATCATGGGTCAGATCTCGTAACTCACGTGAATCTCATGGCATACGGCCCATGGAGTCCGAAGCGCCAGTCCTCAGTTCTGACATGTCCGCTGTTCATGTACCAGTAAAGCTCTTGATCATCTCCGCTCTGAGTGTTGATGTCCCTCATGAAGGGGCCGCCAGAAGAAGTCTCATACGCCACTCCAGGCATCGTCAGCCAGATACCCACATTCTTTCCAGTCACACCGTGGACTTGATCATCGATAAACCGGTCCGACGTGTACATCTTGCATCGAGTCTGCCCATTGGGACACTTGAAGGTATCCTTGCCTTCGAAGGCCTGACATCCATCGAGGACACCGGCGTCGCCATGCCAACCGTTGGGGATCGCAGATCGTCTCAGTCGCGCAAGCCAACGAAGCTCCCCGGGATTGATCTCGGCTGTGATGTAAGTGCCCATGTATATCGTCGGCTCGCTGGGCTTGGCCACATAGTAGTGTGTCAATGGCTGCGACTTGGACACCACTGTGATCTTGACGTAGCCGTTTATCGTCTCTCCCGTGACGGTAGAGGTGCCCAGTCCAGAGTTGAGGGCCGACATCTTTGACGTTCCCTGGTATTGGACCCCGTTGTAGAGGAGGCTGGTGATGTCGCCATTGCTCCTGGTCATCGTGTGTCAGTCCCAAACATGACATAACAACACACTACGTGGACACTGCATACTTGCTAACCTCAAAGATCAGGCCTGCATTCGTGTCGACACTGAATGAGTTCCCTTTTGAGGTGAGACCAAAGGCTGCATGTACCGAATGTGCCACAAAAGGCACAGCCGCCAGAAATAAGAAGTGAGATCTCATGATGAAGACACCGTGACCTGGCCCGATGAGAGAAGTATACTCCATTTCATGGGCCCGGCACCTGATATTTGAACCATCGTCGGCTTTACCCGCATCGACATTCCCATGACCCGGATAAATCCCATCATGACTATATTACAACTGTGTCACAGTTAGTAGCGTTTTATGATCCGGCCTTTGTTTTCCCGCCTGTCAGACCTTCTCCAGATATTCTCAATAAAGGTTATGCAGGGGGTTGTTGCGGTCGAGCGGATGATTGGATGCCGGCGACGAAATCGAGACATCCAGTCCCTCCGATTCCAACTAAGCTCGGCAAAACAGTACTGACAAAGAGGAAACATGGGATATATCTAAGAGGCCCCTAATATACAGGCACCGGTCCTCTCATATACAGGCACTAGTCCTCTTATATACAGGCACTACTCTTGTTGGAATAAATGCCTTAACTAGACTTAATAAATGCCTTGACTAGACTTAATAAATGCCTTGACTAGCTGGAATAAATGCCTTGACTAGACTAGAATAGAGGCCTTTACTAAATAGTCTAGATTGGAATAAATGCCTTAACTTACTATAATAAATACCTTGACTGGCTAGAATAAATACCTTGACTGGCTGGAATAAATGCCTTAACTGGCTCGAATAAATCCCTCTATTCTGCAAAGTCAAAAGGACTAGTGCCTGTATATTAGGCGCCATCTAAGAAAGTAAGGGATAAATAAAGAATGAGAAGGAGGCTCGTTTGCAGGTTGTAGTGATAAAAAGGAGATGCAAAATAAACCATCTTAACACCAAGTCAATTGATGAAATGCCATGTAAATGAAACAACGACCCACGTGCGGCTCGAACGCACAATCTCCAGAGTGCATCTGCTTCTTCGAGAATGACCTCGAATCCACCGAAATCTGGCGCCTTACCATTTGGCCAGCGGGCCCTCTTGCTTTTGCATGTGTTTAATGCATTTGTGCAGTTTATAGTATGTGGCCTGCTGAGTCAAAAGTGTGTGGAACCGGGTAATGGTAGAGGTTCCACAGGCAGCAGCGGTGACAAAAAGGGGTCCTTATTTGTTTATTTTGGAAAGGGGGAGAGTTACACCTTGCCAGGCACAATCTTCAAGTCTGGGCAGGCAAAAAAGCAAACAGCGAAATTCCGCCAAGAGAAAATGCGTCAACTCCTTATTTTTCTCTCTGTCCCTGGTCTCTGTAGGCGGCCCCCGGCGGTGGATAAAAGTGGCATGATGCCCCCATGGAAGCGATCGGTCGCCCCCACGTCGCATCGAGGATTCAAGATCAGCAAGCAGATATTTTCCAGCATTGTCAGTGGTTGACAGACACCCAAACGAACGATATCGGCGCCTGTATCAGCCCAACAGCAGCGCTTCTGGTCAGAGTCTAGGCCCTCGACGTGCTTGGCAGGAATATCGCTCACCGTTCCAGCCACGTTCTCGGCCCATAACGTGATAGGACCGGTCCGACGGCTCGTAATAGAGGAGCGATAGGGCAATCCCGCCACGGAAAGCCCGTGACATTCCAGTGCTCGACGAATGGCTTGCCAGCCAGAGGCTTGGAATAGCTGCCAGAGCCCCAGATAAGCGATTCTATGGGGACGCCTTCCTCCTAGAACGACGAGCCATCACGATCATCTCGCAATCGTCGAGTGAAAAATACGAAGTCGACGGGACCGACAAATAACATAAATAAACAAGACACGGCCGTCAAAATGCCTCAACACATTCAGTCCACTTGGATCCTCCAAGATACCTGTATTATACGGTTTCAACATACACCCCAATCCTCAACACTCTCCATTGACCACAACAACAAGCCAACATGGCAAGGTTTCTTGGCTTTCGCGGCAAGTCCCTAGAATGGGCACTCAACCTCAGTGTCATTCTTCCATCGTACATTCTGTAAGCCTTCCATTGATCCCACCGAGATATCGGACACGACAGGTTCTAATACAGCTTCACTGCAGGTTCGGATACAACCATGCCGTCGCCGGCGGTCTCCTTACTCTTCCAGCCTGGACAGAGACGTTCCCATCCATTGACACAGTCAACACCACGGGCGAGGCCAAAATCGCCAACTCCACTCTCCAAGGCACCGTCATGGCGATTTACACTCTGGGCTGCTTCTTCGGCTCTCTGAGCTGCATCTGGGTCGGAGATCGTCTCGGAAGAAAACGAACCATCATGCTTGGTGCATTCATCAACATCCTTGGCACAGCCATCCAGAGCACGGCATTCACCATCCCGATTCTCACCGTCGGCCGCTTGGTCACCGGCTTCGGCTTCGGACACATCACTGCCACGGCGCCAAATTGGCAAGCCGAGTGCTGCGGTGCAGCCCATCGCGGTGCCGTAGTCCTCCTCGAGGGCGTCTTTATCAGTCTTGGGCTTGCCATCGCTGCCTGGGTCGACTTGGCCATGTCCCAAGTTCATGGTTCATCGGTCGCGTGGAGATTCCCACTCGCACTGTCGGCACTTTGGGCCATCATCGTTATCCTCGCAACTCCGTTTAATCCAGAGTCTCCTCGCTGGCTGGTCAAGAAAAATCGCATGGACGAAGCAAAGGTCGTCTTGGCTGCGCTCCACGACCAGGAGGAAACCGGATCCGAGGTTACGGCCGACATTGAGAACATCCAAGAGTCGCTCGCCAAGAGCTGTGAGGCCAAGTTCAGCCACCTCTTCCACAACGGCGTCGGTGGTCAACGACTTCTCCACAGGACATTTCTCGCCTGCCTGATCCAAGTTTTCCACCAGCTCTGCGGCGTCAACTCGCTGACCTTCTACGAGGCCACAATCTTCGAAGACAACCTCGGCCTCGCCAGCACAGCTGCCCGGATTCTCGCCGCCTCGGTCTTCACCTTCCAGACAGTCCTCTCGCCAGTCGGCGTCGTCACTGTTGACCGGTTCGGCCGACGCAAGCTGATGATGTTCTCGGCCGTCGGCATGGGATTGTGCATGGCAGCCATGGCTGGCTCGACATCTCAGCCGCACGGGAACATGGCTGCCACCGCGGTAGCCGTGACCGCCATATTTCTCTTCTCCTTCTTCTTTCCTATTGGCTTCCTTGGTCTGTCATTCCTCTACGCCACCGAGATGGCGCCCCTGAGCCACAGAGTCCCCATCACGGCGCTGTCCACAGGAGTCGCGTGGATCTTCAACTTCCTCGTAGCCGAGATCACCCCCATGGGTTTCGCGTCCATCAAGTACAGATACTTCATCGTCTACGCGGCACTGAACTTCTTTTTGATTCTCCCCTGTGTCTACTTCCTCTTCCCAGAGACAAATGGGCGGAAGCTGGAGGAGATCGATGAGGTCTTTGCCAGCGCTACCTCTGTGTTGACTACCGTCAAGGAGGCCCACCTTGTGCACAAGAGGCACCTGAACTCGAGTAGTGAGGAGAGCAGCAATGGGGAGCTGGGTAAAGCCCATATGACCCAGGAAAGGAGATGAAGCTACTAGTAATGGGGTTCATTTTTGCGGGTTCAAAAGAAAGATATGAATAATGAGTCATGATGGAACGACCTTTTTCTTGGGTTTAGACTGTCCTATAGATGGTTAGATGAATAACCCGATATCAACATGTCGGACATAATACCAGTAATTAGACAAATGAAACAAATAAGCTCCATGTACTGAGTGCTTAACCTATTGCCTGACGAACCCCACAAGTTGACTGTTCTAGACTTGAAGTCTCTTCTAGCTTCTGCGTTCGACACTGTTCCTCGGCGATTGTACAGAATGATATGACTCTACGGCAGAAAAAGACTTGATACGTATCTTTCCACGTGCCTTCTTATCTCCAGCTGTTCACACGACCGAGTGTGTGTCCTTTGACAAGTATCACGAGGTAGGCAAAATCACGAGTTTTGTTTCTCTGTTCGTTTGTCTTCGTCCGTGTTACCAGCCCTTACACCCAAAAGACGGTATTTCATGTCCTGAGGTACCGTCATCTAGGTCTCGACCCCGACCAAAAATGAGATTTACCGGTGAGGAGGATGGAGGGGACGATAAAGAGATAAGCAACCACAGCTTCAGCCAATGGCGTACCACTTTGATCAGGAATCACCAGCTTCACAGATCTCCCATGTCGATCGCGACAATTCTCCTCTTCTTATCGTCGTCGACCCCCACATCCCCACTTCACGCTGTTGGAAAGCTGCAAGTCATGCCAGTGTGCGTTAGAATGGGGTGAAAGTCCGGACCCAAAGGTGTTGAATGACGTTCACAGGCCTTTGGTTGGTTACTCTACGCCTTCAAAATTCCGTTCGATGGTCTCAATTCCATGTCAGCGATAAGCCATCCGTAACTGCAATGTAATGTTTACACTACACCTAATTGGCTTAGTGAGCTTACGTGGGCATGTCTGCCAATATGATGACGATTCTTATATATATGGGATCCGGACAATCTGTGTTCACTATCTCGGCATAACAGCTCATTCAGAACAACTTAGGACAGGTTCGTCAAGACAAATACCTACAACAAAAGACCCCAATCAACCATTCTGGAGTATCTCGTGAACAGGCAACAAGCGTCGACCTCAGCTCCACTCGGCGTCTTCTCTCTCCATCAAAATGGCAGACAAAGATGCCGTTACAGACCAGGACATGGCGATTCCTGTCAGCGAGAAGATGGATCTCGAACGAGACAGCAGCGCAAGCAACAAAACTGCTGAGCCCTCGTTGAGCATCGGAGAGGACGGCATTCAGCCACACACGCTCGCATCCATCGACCCCAAGCTCGAGCGCTCCGTCGTCTGGAAGTTTGACCTCCGCCTCCTGCCTGTCCTCGCAGTAATGTACCTGTTCAACAGCCTGGACAAGTCCAACCTGGGAAACGCAAAGACGGCCGGTTTGGAGAAGTCGCTCGGGCTCGACGTCGAAAAGAACCAGTACAGCACCATCTTGTCCGTCTTCTTCGTGCCGTATGTTTTGACGGCTCCCTTTCTCGGTCTGGCAGGCAAGAAGTATGGTCCGAACCGCGTGTTGCCCATCATGATGTTTTGTTTTGGAGCATGTACCCTGTTGGTAGTTGCGGCGCATAACTTTGCGGGCATCATGACGTTGAGGTGGTTCTTGGGCATGAGTGAAAGTGCCTTCTTCCCGCTGGTTATTTACTATCAGACCATGTGAGTCTCGCCGTGCCTAGGTACTCTAACTTGCCTGTTGGCCTAATGCTGTGAGACCAGGTTCTACCGACGCGGTGAGCTCGCCCGACGACTGGCCATCTTCTATGCAGCACAGTCCATCGCCTCCGCATTCGGCGGTCTCCTCTCGTTCGGTGTCTTCCAGATCCGAGGCGGCACCCTCGAGCCGTGGCGATACCTTTTTGTCATTGAAGGGTCCTGCACAATCCTCTTCTCCTTCTTCTCTTTCTGGTATCTGCCAAAATCAGCCGGCGAGGCAAAATTCCTCTCCGAACAGGAGCAAAAGGTTGCCTTTCAGCGGATCCAGCTCGACTCGTCGAGCATAGTCAACGAGAAGCTTGATATCCGCGAGTCCTTGACCATCTTCAGGCAGCCCACGTCGTGGATGATCCTGGCGATTCAGATATGCCTCGGTGTTCCGCTGCAGAGCGTGAATCTGTTCTTGCCGCAGATCATCACGCGATTGGGATACAGTACTGTAAAAACGAACCTGTATACTGTTGCTCCGAACGTGTCAGGTGCCGTCGTTCTGCTCATTCTCTCCTTTTTGAGCGATTACACGAGATTGCGGTTCCCCTTTGTTGCCATGGGCTTTCTGTTCACCTTCATCGGCATGGTCATCTTTGCGGGCATCGACGTGGAACATCAGCTGCAGGTGGCCTATTTTGCCAGCTTCATGATGACATGGGGCACCTCGGCGCCGAGTGTGTTGCTGGATGTGCTGTACAACAACAACATTGCCAACGAGAACAAGCGGGTATTGTTGACCAGTGTTGCCGTGCCGGCGGCCAATATGATGGGTGTGGTAAGCTCCAATATCTTCAGGAACGAGGATCGGCCCAAGTATATCCCGGCGCTGGCAACTACTGCGGCATTTGGAGGCACGGGTTTGGTCCTGACCCTTTTGTTTGGCGCCTTTATGATCATGGACAACAGGAAGAGGGACAGGAGACAAGGCGTGAAGGTGAAGCCGACCGAGATTCCCACGGAGAAATTGCAAGATGGTCCGGCGTCGCCAGATTTCAGATGGTGTCTTTGAAGCTGCATGTCTGGCCTCAGTCGTTATGTATAATGAGTTTACATTCTTGGCTTGGTTGTCAATTGTTAGGAGAGGCGTCAAAGGGAACATTTCTTTCTCTATCACGTGTGTCACAAAGACCCAAGAGTACGCATTGGAAACAAGTTTACAGAGCACAGTTCGCACCATGCAATAGACCGGAACACTGCCCAGCACGAGCATTTTTGAGTCTTTGAGTCTTGACAGCCATCCAATATGGTTTGTGATCAAATGCCGGCATCTGATGTGGGAACCGGGGAAGCTAGGGCGTGCTCTCCACTTGCCCGGTCCTGCAGTGGACCAGTGGTAGTCGTCCGATACCGACTCGCTGGCATAGCTGTGGGTACGATGCCCGTGTGGCCGGCGTGATCGGCTCGGGTGAGATCGGGACTGAGGCCGGATTCCCTAATATGGCAATCGCGATAGATGTGTGGAGTTGCACTTTTTTTTAGTCCCCAAACTCTGGAGCTCTCAGCTGGCGGAAGATGTGGGATATGGTGACATGGCCTGGAGCTCAGAATACCTCGGGTCTCCAAGCAGATCGAGTCAGTTTTAACTACACATGTCCACCAAAAGCAAAAGACTAAAAACATGGGGGTTTTGGCAGATGATTCGCTTCGTTTTCAGCTCGTCACCGACACGCTTTTTTCTACAGTATTAGATAGTCACAGTGCACTGCCTGACCAGGGCCTTGCTCGGAACTTTGAAAGGTGTTAATAAATTGTAAAAGAGGCACTTTACAACCAAGCAAATGCGTTGTTCCTACAATAAAAACGCATTAGTAAAGTCACTGACAGGCCTAGCGACCTTGTTCAACCGGTATACGGATACCAACTTGACTATTTACTGTGGAATGCTGTACAACACAAAGGGAACCTGTCAGTCAGGCAGTGCATATGGATGCTGTGACCCCCATTCTCTCGACCCAAGGACCCAAGATAAAAACAGCACTTGTGCGGCCAAGAGCGCCACGGTCCTTGGCCGTCTGACGGTCCTACATGCGGCTCTTAGCCAAGCCCAAGACTTCTATTGACATGCTAACAACATCCGATTCTTGATAAATATGTTTTTCTGAAGCGGCTGGAGGATGCAAGAACCAAGAGAAGAAGCTGGAGAGGGTACGAGGGTGAAGCAGTACTTGAAAAGGAACAAGGTTGTGAGCAAAGGGGAAGCTGGCCCATTTATTGTAGTCCAAGGCTCCAAGCAGCATCTAGCGCAAGGGGATTACTCAGTTCCATCCTCCTCGTATATCGTGTCTCCACCAAAGAGTGATGTGCTTTTCCCCTTCAAGGTCGAGAGCGAGCACGCCCATGGTCTCGTGGGGTCAACGAGAGTGAAGGAGTGCAGGGCGGTGTGTGGGTAGTGCTCACGACGGCACTAGTAACTACCAGGTGCTGTGCGTTGTGCATCAAGTCGTGAACATGGTGGAATTGCACATGTAGGAACTTGAACGGGCCAGCGGTAAGTAGCTAAGCAACCACATTGTCGGTACTCGTAGCGGAGCGGTGCTACCGTTTCATACATGAAGTGCCCGGCGGGATGGTCAAGGTGGAAGATGGAGATCAATGATCAATTTGAGCCACTGCAGACCTGAAGTAGTCATCGAGTCAGTCTTTGATATGATTCGAACCCATCAAAGCAATGACTACCAGTATCACGAGGTTGGACTCGGAAAGATTCATCAGATCACCTGCCGAGAGAATGTCCAAACGACAATAGTTGCGGACCACATTTGGCAGCCAACTCGTGTCGATAGAGATTGGACATCAGATCCGAATTGAAAATCCTTCCACTAGCTGTGCCGCGCGCAGAAAATTGTTCAGCAGCAGAGACGGATACACGGCTGCCCAGCCTGTCAAGCCTGTCTTTTGCCATTGTAGATTAGTCAAGCCTACATGGTACCGCCGAAAAGAACCGAGCTTGATGGGCTCACGAATCCTCCTTCTCCTCACTCCCACGTCGCCACCTGGAAGAATTCTCCAACAATATCCCGAGCATGACATTGGAGAAAAACATGGGGAAAAGGTTGGTGTTCACTCCAACTTCTAGCTTCTCCAAGAAGTTCACCCAGAACAAACAGCTCAATGCTGTCAAAAAAGCCTAGTTCGCCCGAGCATGCGTGAAGCAGTTCGTCCCGAACCATGCTCTGCTGATCTCACTGGCAGGTTTACACCACTTAAAGCCCGTAATCGTGTGGTACGGCGATACGAAACATCAAAATATGGACCATACGGTACTGTCTTAGTACACATTTCCGCCGCCCAGTACCGAGCTCGAACCCCAAGCTTACCAAGCTCACCAAGCTCCACCAAGCTCAGCATGGTGGATGTGGCTAACTTGGTTTGGGAAAACGGTCTCGAGCCTAGAGAGCTTAGTAACAGCCACTCGAGACTCGGCAGATCTCGTGCATAGCGCCTCTTTTTTTGATATCAAAATTTTCTTCCAGTCGTCCAAACAAACTCAACAGTGAGTTGACACAAGTTCTCGACATTGAAAGCTGCAGATCATGCTCGAGCCAAAATGCCATGGAAATCATGGATTCTCGTCAGAAACCCGGTCTTGGCAATATGCGGTCACTTCGGTCCGTTTGATGGGGCCAAGACGGCCTAGCGGACCTCCATCCCCAGGGATGCCAGCAACAACCGCCAACCACCACATGGCAGGATGAAATGTCAAGCCAAGACTCCAAGACAGGAACAAGGGCGGGGGAAGTGCCATGTCGAACAGTCCAATCGAGTGGTTCGCCCCCCCGTCCCAACGCCGGAGCCAAACCCTTCTGGGGTTTGATAGCCCGTTAAACCCCAACCCAACGGGCCTGTCAGGAAGGGGAATGCCGTTAGTAGCGCCAAAATGCAGACGGGATTTTCACCTTGTTTGCAGTGTTTTGGCTTGGGAGCTCGGTCAAGATTTCTTGGTCAAGTCTTGATGCCATCCCCGCGACAAAAAGTGCACAAGACGTTGCTGCTCCGAGTACCAACACCCAAGAATAATAGAGTGAAATAAACACGCATGCAGCAGGCTTAATTAAAGCACAAATGAATCCAAGTCCCAACAACCGCAAAAACCACTCTCGCCTGTGAAACCTGGCAGCTGGGACAGGAGCCAAGCCTGGAAAAACTCTGAGCAATTCTGGAAGATGGAGGGTGCTGGGAACCAACCAGATCAGTGAATTGCCCTGTTGTGCGGGGAAGATCAACCCCCTGTCCTCCACAGTCTTCCCCGAGTGACAGATCCATTACGAAAAGTTCCTCCTTTTCGTAAAGTAACAGTGTACATACAGGATCTACTCGTACTGCACAATACATGTTTGCACGACACTACTCAAGGCCCACCGTCACTATAAAAGAGGATCCCTCAGGTGAGCTGGGGGACCTCTGTTCCTCCAATGAGTGATGTCCGGATAATATAAACTTGCTTTCTGGCTAAATAGGTAGCACCACCAAGAGGCAGCAAGCCAACGACCGGCCAAGTCCCTCTTTAAAGACCCTGAGATGCCGCTTTTTCGCCAAGCCTTACCACTAAATGGACCGAGACAGCCTGAAGCCCGTAGTCTGGGTCAAGAAGACGGCAGGATATGGAACGCAGAATTGTCGACCTAGGAGTCGGGTATAGTTCTGGACTTTCTGCCACTGGAAAGCAGATTGTGTGGTCTAAACTTGTAAACGAGCCGCCCCAGGCTCCCGGCAACACCAACGAGAGACTTCATATTGCCATGTGCTGATATTACACTGGTTATACAACTTATACGCTGCGTACAACGCAATAATGCCACTGCACACTGCAAACAGACGGCAGCGGGCCGCGCACCTTTCCTCTTGGAATCTCGTGACGTTTTTAGTCAGTCCTTACATGTGTCTTGTAATCACTCTTTTACTGGAGTTGATGATACAGCTCTTCATCTTGCTCGCCACATGCATGGTGTATGAATACCATGTCCGGTACATGCATACGATACATGATGACTCCATAATAACAAATCGACTACCAACAGACCAAATAGGCACATACTACATTTGCCGCTTTCACTACTCTCGTCTCCCTCCGCACGCTAGACCAGGAACATTGCGGTAATAAGTTGGGGTATGGGGTAAATGGATTATGCCCAGACTTTCTTAACAACGACCTGGTATGACGGATTACGGCCAAAGGAGCCAATGGGTGGAGACGATGGACGACGGGTTACGGGGGGAGGCAAGGAAAGTCGAGCACACACCGTTCACCTATTGGTCGTCATCGGTCGAACCCCCGTACATCTGGGGAAAGCCATGAACTTTTCTCCAGAAAAAAAGGCAACCAGAACCCCGGCCTCCCCGGAAAACCGGGACCGAACGGGTCTGGGGATCAACTCCATTTTGCCATCACTGCCTGCTAGTATGTATCCAGTTCGGGGTTTGTGGGGTGTCCAGGTCCAGTGGGCAAGAGACAAAGAAAAAAGACGGGAGAAGGAATGGGAAAGCGGGCCACCAACTCACATTGGGTACATGATCGGCCTCGAGGCATCCACAGGCCGGTTGAGCAAGGGGGGGCCGGGACAGGGTCGTACTGCTGCGTGACCACGCTTCCGCGTGCCCATGCTACCTCCTGCCCCAAGAATTGATAATAGTCCGATGGACTGGCACCACAGATGTTTTCAATATAATAGCCTGGCAAGGCCCCGAGAGAGTGGGAAAAAGAGACAGAGAGCAGAGGAGGACCAGGCACGACGCGAGTTGAACTGTTCTCGGGACAGTACCACATATATCTCGGCTCGACCCTCATCCCTTTTGCCCTGCCTTGCTTTTTCTTTTCTCTTCTCTTGACCACACCAGAAGTTGACTAGACAGGACAGCAACCTTCAATACCGCCACAATGGTCAACGTTGGCACCGCCGCCGACCCCATCGTCACCCGCTTGGTTGCGGAGGACAAGGTACCATGGTACAAGAAGCCCAACCTCCGGTACATGTACCTGTGGCTCTTCCTGTGCTGCATGGGTGTTGAGATGACGTCTGGTTTCGACTCGCAGCTCATCAACACCCTTCAGTTCTCCCAGAAGTTCCATGAGTGTGAGTTTCGGCCCCCTCAGCCCCCTCGGCTGCTTCAGACTTTCTAGGCACTGTAACTGACCGACGTGGCCGTCAACAAGACCTGGGCAATGGAAGGAGAAACCCAGCCAAGCTCAATGAGTTCCAGATTGAGCCCGGCCTTCTCGGCTTCGTCAACTCGTGCTACCAGCTCGGGTCCATCTTTGCCGTCCCCATCGCCCCGTGGCTCTCCCAGAGGTTCGGCCGCAGGTGGTCCATCATGATCGGCTCCCTCACCATGGTCTTTGGCGCCCTCATCCAGGGTTTTGCCCAGCACGTCGCCATGTACATCATCGCCCGCATGATTCTCGGTGCCGGTATTCTCTTCTGCATCATCAGCGGTGCGGCCCTGATCGGTGAACTGTCGCATCCCAAGGAGCGCGCCATCATGACCTCGCTGTTCAACTCGTCCTACTTCATCGGTCAGATTCTCGCCTCGGCCATCGCGCTTGGAACCAGCGACATCGGGAGCGACTGGGCCTGGCGTATCCCGTCTCTGCTGCAGATCTGCCCTTCCCTCCTGCAGATCTGCACCGTCTTCCTCCTTCCCGAGTCCCCTCGTTACCTGGTCTCCAAGGACCGAGATGAGGAGGCCCGCCAGGTTCTGGTCAAGTACCACGCCGAAGGTGACTCCAACTCGCTCCTTGTCCAGGCCGAGGTGACGCAGATTCGCGAGACCATCAAGACCGAGATGGAGGTTTCCAGCCAGTCCTGGATGGATCTCTTCAGGACCTACGGTCTCCGCCGCCGCCTCTATGTCACCCTGTTCATCGGTCTCTTCACCCAGCTCTCGGGCAACACTCTGCTCAGCTACTACTCGGGTGTCCTGTTCGGCATGATGGGCTACACCACCAACTACGCCAAGACGCGCATCAACCTGGCCAACGCCTGCTGGAGTTTGGCCAATGCTACCGTCATTGCCCTCGTCGTCACCCGCTTCAAGCGTCGCCACATGTACATGCTCTCGGCCGGTCTCATGTGCGCTTGCTTCGTCGCCATGACCATCTCCCTCGAGCGCATCCAGCACTCGCTCGACCTCGGCGGCGAGAACAAGGCTGCCGGTATCGCCGCTTTGTTCTTTTACTTTGGCTTTTCTCCCTGCTACAACATTGGAAACAATGCTCTCACTTATAGTAAGCTGATCCCAGCCTCTTGGTTGCCAGTTTCAAGTTCACGTCCGCTAACACGCATTTCACAGCCTATCTCGTCGAGCTCTGGCCCTACTCGCACCGCTCGCGCGGTATCGGTGTGCAGCAGATCTTTGGCAAGCTGGCCGGTTTCTTCAGCACCAACGTCAACTCCATCGCCCTCGACGCCATCAAGTGGAAGTACTTGGCCATCTACTGCGGCTGGATCTTCTTTGAGCTCTGCATCGTCTACCTCCTCTACCCCGAGACCTCGGGCCGCACCCTCGAGGAGTTGGCCTTCCTGTTCGAGGACTCCAGCCTCAACGAGAAGACCGCCGCCGCCGTCGAGAAGCAGATCCACTACGGCGACTCGACCGACGGTGCCGGTACTGCCGGCAGCGCCGAGAAGGAGGGCGCCACCGAGGTCAAGCATGTTGTTTAAATGTCATCAAAGACCTACTGCTGCATGTATGAAAAGATATATCGTGTGAGGCAATGGAAGGAAAGGAAGTAAGCGGTGTCATTGTTATATCCCGTTTGCATTGATTATCTTGTTTTCACGTTGTGTCTAGTTGTTTGGTTGTTATATGTCTGGCCATGTTTACCATGATGATGCATCTTTTACTACTACGATCTACGTACTCCTTATTATACCTGGGTAGTCTGCTTGGTGAACAGCAGCTACCTTTTTTTACTAGCAACCGAAATCTAATGTCCGTCAAACTCTTGTTTGACATTTTCAACAATGAACAGTTCTTCACTTGCGGTGCTTGACAGGATTTCAATTCGTTGTTTCTTTGTAGCCAGGAAATTGGCACTTGATTGTTCTCTGGGAACTTGTGGGAAGCCGGCTCATCAGACACATTCACATGGGCAAGTCCCAGGTCTGATCACGTCGAGCTTCTGGTCGCGAATTCACTCAGCGTCAACTTCACCGCGAGCGAGGTTACCGCACTCATCATTCCAGACTCATTACTGAGAAAAAGAACGGCTGCATCTCGAGGCTCACTCAGAAAAGGGGCCCAATCCCCCGGTCCGGCCAGACGCAGCCGTCTCCCCCAAATTGCTCCCATACTCGGATCTTATGCACGTATATTCCTATCAGTGTTGGCTGCTACTTTCGGGGAAACCCCCATACCGTCATGGTACTATTGTGCCGGATTCCCGAATCTCACAGAACTGACAACTCCCAGCCCTACTCTCAAGCTGCTGCACAAATAAGTGAGCAACACAACATTGCCAATGTCGTCTGTGATCTACTTTGGAAACCCCCAACACTGGGACTGGGGCCCTAAAGCTCGTCCCGGGATGAGGGTTAGCCATGAGACATAAAGCTGCCCAACGACACCTCTCTCTTCCCGTCCCGCCGCCGCCCATGCATGTTCATGTGTCTGGCGAAACGCCAGGTGCCAGATGCCCATCCTCGCCCGCGGAGTGCTACGCTACTACCTACTCTCGGAAATCCGTACCTAATGGGCGCAATGGTTGTCGTCTATATTAAATACTCGTACTAAATGGGGCGCACACCACTTTACTTGTAGGCGACATGTCCACAGGCGAGAACCTCGGAGTCAACGGAGGCCCATGGACAGAGCTCAATGGTCAGAATCCCGATGAGTGAGCCAGAGTGAAGGTGTCTGTCTGCCTACCAGAAACCGGAATTACCACCTTTTGGTAAATGGAGTCAAGTGAGCAAGCGGAGAAATAATGCATCAATGCCCAGAGAATTTAAAGTAGGAAATAATTCCCCCCGAAAACTGCGGACCACTTACAAGTCCCCACCCTATCCGGACTTCGCTTGGGTGGTAATCGAGGTACGCTATCAGTTCGGACCGTGACATTTTTAATATATCGGCACGTATAATAATGGACCAAAGTTCGCCAACGCTTGTCAGGTTCAGGTCAGAGGGAGGGGACACCCTGCAGCAGTGTGTAGTGTACTCCGTACAAGGACACCCTTACCATTCGTGTCCTGTTGCCCGCCCATTGGACTCGAGTAAATCCTGCTTGACAGTCGGTGGTCCACTTCATGATGGGACGTCGGGACGGGACAGAGACGGGATACATGGCTACCCCAATCACCAGGCAAGACGAAATAAGCCAGGCTAGGCAAGTAAGATGGATCCAAGGTCACACTAGATAATCCTGCCCAATTACGGCTAGGCTGAACGGGTGGGCCTTTATCTGGGGCAGATCCGAGTTGTTCTTTTGGGAAGGAATTTTGGGGAATGTGGAAGGGTGGTATTGTCAAGCGAGGTCAGTTGTAGGTGGGGATGGACTTCGCCCGGCATCGGTTCATTGAGATTCAAGGCACAACTAACTGCAGCTACAGGTGATGACAGGAAGCTTTGTCTGTCAAGAATGACCCCCTGATGTTCTCCATTATCGACCCAGCACGGTATCAAATATTGGTCTGATTGTCAAGTGTGCTTCTGAGCGGCACCATGATATTGGCTGAGGTTCAATAAAAATACATCATCATTTTTAAATCATCACAAATATCGCCAGTAACCTAACATCATTAACAGAGCCACGGAGATCTGGAAACAACCCCATCTCAGCACTGATTTCATCTTTTACCGCCGCTCTCATCGGATACTGCCAGTTTCCTACGACGGTGTTGTAAACCGAGACCTCCAAGGCTTCTGCACGGGTCGTCACTGCAATCCACGACTGCTCTCCGACGTTGACCACTGGTGCATCTCTGCGGCTAGCGGCAATGTCATGACGGTTGGAGAGTAAAGAGAACAAGGGGGGAATGACCTTGATGATATCCTGTACAGACTGGTGGGGGAATGTGCACGCTTCAAGGCCCTGTTGGCCAGATGATGGGCATCCGTGTTATGTTCTCTCTTCACCAGCCAAAAGTCGACCCAGCGGCCTAGTCCTTCGAGTATTCTAAGACTATACTCAATCAGAACTTTCCACAGCTGACGATTCGCAGCGGGCTTTCCGTGAGCCGTCATCCATCCGTTCTGAATCCATTTGCTGGCATGCCGGGTGATGCCCTCGACGAGATAGGCCAAGTCAGACCTGACGATGATGTGATTGGCCCAGCAGTAAATGCCTGGCCTCTGGCCGCCGACTCTGACAACCGCAAAGAATGGCTCCGGCGCCTGGATCGCGGCATGAAGCACGGCTCGCTGGCTCGTGTGCCGGCAATCAAAATCATCCGGGACACGCCAACGGAGGTTATGCTTCTCGGCGGCGCGGTCCCCGAAATAGACACCACAACCCGACTTGTTGGCATTGCCACCATTGTCCGGGCGAACGCCATCGACAGCGACGACGATGGAGCTGGTGTGGAGTGGAGGCCTTCCACAGCAGCGACATTTGTCACTTTCGCTTGCCCCCGGACAACTTGAAGGGGCGTGGACAAATCCATACTCCCCTACCCACCAAAGATCCAAATCACATTGCTCCATAGACTCTGGGTCGTCAGCGTATGCCGTCCATGGAGCTCGGGGAAACCGAGAGACAGGAATGAGGCCGCAGTATTTGGGCTTTGAGTCGATGCAGGGGTGGCTGATGAGTGGCGCATCATCATCATCATCATCATCATCATCATCATCGGACAGGGAAGTGGTATCAGAGTTGTCGACATCGGGTGTCGGTGCCTTTTTGCGTGGAAAACGCGTGGCTGTACTGACGTGCGCCAAATTTGTGTCGGGCCTGAGAGGACGGCATCGACAAGAAGTACATAGCGGAGGAAGAAGGTGAATAGGTATGATGAAAGTCACAGATGGTGCGGCTTGGAATTAAAGCCACTGGCTTGTGGGAGAGGCGATGCTGGGAAGCTATCGAGTCGAAAACCGAATGAGGAAGATAGTGGGAAAGAAACTCAAAGAGTGATTGGCACTCTACTTGGTAATACACAAATGAGGTCGTGAGCGCTCGCTTCACCAAGGGCTTGGGAGATAGGGATATGTTCTTGTCCCCCCCCACGAGACCAGGAGGGAGTGCGAAGTAAAGTCAAGTACTCGAAGAGGCGGCGAAGAGTCGTCGCTTGTGATGGGGCGTATGTGAGAGACTGAAGGTTGAACAAGTGTGTATTCAACCAAGAAAACTACCTAGCTATCTATCGCTGTTTGGATGTCAGCTCTTAGTTCTAGAGCCACCGTTGACCCTGAATAAAAACAAGCCTGGAGCAGTGTCAGGTACAATACAAGTATCAAGAACCAGAGACAAGAAGCATGCGCCAAGCCAATACCAGGAAATCCGGAAAAGATGGAATTGGAAAAAAAAACCAAGAAGGAAAAGAAAAAAAAATACGATGAGAAGGCCTGATAATTCCGTAAGACAGCGGCCGATGTGTTCGCGAAGGGCGAACTGCGCCCGAATTCTGAACTCCAACGGATCCGATCTGTCGGAAAAGAGAAGGCTGTTTCCATTTTTTGACCCGCTGCGACCAGATTGTACTCCAAAAATGCTCCGGGCCCCACCGCACGGTCAAAGCAAACCAAATGAAAAGAATAATACAAAGGGCTCATCGCATGTGTCGGGGAGTCGCACGTTGGCTGGCCGAAAGAAGTAATTGAAGAGAGGGATCGTGAATCCACTTCCGATTTTCGAATCGAAGCACCAAACTGAAGCAGCATCACCTGTGGGGCCAGCACTGCACCACAGGCGCCATGTTCTCGTTTCGTCTCGACTGGTTCCAACCGGCGATGATCATGCCTCTTCGCCCAGGAGGTGTATGCAGTGTTGGTTGCGAGTGTTTCTGATGTTGATGCTGGTATTGTTGCCGCTGCATTTGGACCTCCTCCATGGGCGACGAATTCTGGGCGCCCCACGCATCGACCGCCATCACGGCGCGGAGGGGGTCCTCGACTTCTGGGTCTGGAGACGACTGGCCACTCTCATTTGGAGAGGATGCAGAGCTGTATAATTGCGGCGACGACGACGTCGAGGTCTGGAATGGCTGGGCTTGTGCTAGCGCAAACGCCGACGAGAACGCGTCGGCTGCGTCGGTGGACGTAAAGTGGAATTGGCGCGTCTTCTTCGCGCTGGGAAACGCGCTCTGAGCGAAATCATCCGCCGCGTCGTCGTCCCGGCATCTCTTGCGACGGACGGTTTGGTGGTCAATTTCCATGGAATAATCCATTATGAATTACGAAGATGTTGAAATGAGTGTGGATGGTGGGATTCGGGAGCAAGCGATTGACGAATGGGTGGGAAGCTGGGAGGAATTGAGGAATTGGGGGATCGAATTGGAGGCTTTGTTGGAGTTTGGAACCGAGCCTGGAAATTATGGGGCTGGATGGAACTCGCCTGCGGTTGACCTGACAGCCGCGAACAGGGGGCCTATGGCTTACCTAACATGGAAGATCCCGCGCCGTGGGCCCCTGCATGTGATCCCACACACTCGGCGGGCTTGCCGGATGCAGCGCGCTGAAGCGATTCGGAGGCCTGAGGCCCACTGTTGACGCCGCCACCCCTCCGGACGGCGAATTCGAAATGCAGTCGGAGAAGGACTCGTCAAAGGAAAGGATAAACCATTAATCGCAATAGCAACTCGAAAGGATTAGGTCAAGAGTCTCGATGGTGGCGTGGATCATCCAACAGCCGCAAGCACAACTGTCACCACAGCAACTGTTTGTGTATTGTCACCCCTATTTCGTGAAGTTGTATCCAGTGGTGGACGAGGACAGCATGCGTTCAGGCTAGAGTATTTTGCAGAGCAATTAGACACTACGGACTCACGCGACTCCACCGCTTCATATTCCCATTATTCTTTGGGAACGATAGAATCGTCCGTCCCCGGTCGGGAGCAACAAGGAAAGCCATCAAGATCACCGTAGTCGTCAAACACCTGACCTCAGAGCACTGGCGCAGCTCTTTCTGTGGATAAGCCAGTTCTTCTTTTCGCAGTCCTGGATAGGTGTTAGCTGACGTCCCCCCTCAGCAATGCGGCAAAAAGAAGTCGCTTTGCTGCAGAACCAGGCGACATCTCCCTGGCAGCCGGCGCACTTGGTCAGCGGCTTGCCCGTGTCCTCTTGGATCCTGCCGCAGTTGGCACAACTAGGGCACACAAAATCACGGGGCTTTCCGGGCTTGTAATGCTTCAAGGCGGCAAGAAATTGGCGCTTCCCAGGGTCGCGGAATCCGTCGTCCAGTGCGGGAATCCGGAAGCCCTCGTGGCACGAGACTTCCGGTGGCAATGTTTCTCAAGTGTTCAATGTCTCCTTTGTCGATTCGGGCGCCGAGGCGCATCATCAGAGCGCCGAGGATGATGACACGGTATCTACCCCCGCCTTCGCCGAGCAGGTAATTCTTGGGGTGGTCTTCTTCGGCACAAAGTTTGCTAAAGACCTGCTTGCCGACCCCGTTATTGAGACGAGTGCGAATTGCGCCCTGGTGTGTCTTGGGGAGCAGAGACTGTCGGTGATCTGGAAATAGAGTGTGAATCAGCCGGGACTTCACACGACCAAGACAGGGAGCGAAAGTAACCGAGTTAAACTCACCAAAAGCGTCCGGATGGTCAATCGACATGAATTCGATGTCGAGTTCGTCAGGGATCTCGAGATCTTGATCGCATTCGAAGAGGCCTACGAGCAAAGTGGCGATGGTTAGTCTGTCTCGAGCCAAAATAAGCAGGAGAAGGGTGCTCACGTTGACCCCAGCGACCCATTTTGATGCCGTATCCGGGTAAGAATCGGACGCCGACTTTACAAGTTTGGTGTATGCAAGAAGACTTGGTAGACAAAAAGACTTGGATACCAAGCAGATGCAAAGGTGTTGGAGGAAAGAAAGATTGGTGACGGGGAGCCTGAGGATATGAGGAAGTGGGAAAAAAGGGGTTGGGAACGGGATTCTATTACGCTGCCAAGGATGCTGGGGAAGAGGGAGGCTCTCTTCCAAGCATGGGCTTTGACCTTGGAGCACACGTGGATGTTAATTGTCAACTTATCTGACCTTTCATCACATCCTCGTTATTGGCCAAGATGAGTCACCATCCTTAGAGCATCATTCTGGTGATGGACATTCAGACTGTTGTTGCAAGCGCACTAAGTTAGCACGTGGAGAAATGTAGGTTGGCATAAACAACTTGGCTGAAAAGTCAAATTGGACTCGTGCCTGTATACGAGTAGTGATGCCTGTTCATCAGGCCCCCATCTATAAAATCTTCCTTCAAGTTCTCTATCATTGCGTATTTACTGCCAAGTGTTCTGAGACTGTTAACTGCATCAATATCATACCGGACTCCCAGATCCAGAACTCTCTTGTAAATCCTTACTCGTTGCACTATTCCCTTTCCTCCCCCGAAGGCCACCAAGCGACTTCTTGATCATATCAACAACCTTGCCGAGTCCAGTGAAAAGCGGGCCGAAGCCGAATGACCACTTCTTGACACGGACCGTGTAGATGAAGAAGTATACGAGCCTGTGTTCAGAGACTGTCAGCACCAAAACGAAGCATGCCATACCCTTAGGGAGAAGGGAAGACTTACGCCCAGTTGGAAACGCAAAAGGCCAAAAAGACACCGAAATCCCTCCACTTCTGGTCCGGCGAAAGGCTCAATGTAGCGAGGTACTCGTCGCCGGATGAATACGGACAGAAGCCGCAGTTGGACGTGTCGTCAGGATTGGTCAGATAACCCTGTCCAGCCCGACGGGCGAAGTCGCCTGCAAACTCAAGACATGTCTGCCCCGAGGGCGGGTTGAAATAGGCGGCCTCGTTGGGGGCACATTGAACGACGGTTCCGGGGAGAGTCGCTGCCAAGATTCCACCCATGAAGTAGGTCGATGGGTTGAGGTAGTACAGCTGTATTGAATTCATACGTGGTCAGTCACGAATGAAGAAAGAGTGAGGTGGAGAGGGGCTTGAAATAAGTAAAAGACACATACCCAATATTTCCAAAACACATTCAGCTGCTCGTATGGCACCACAATACCGTTGAACAAACTGAACATGACGAGAAAGAAGGGCAGCACGTTGGAGATGACAGTGAAGCTGGGCGCCCAGGCACAGATCCACTGTCCCCAGCTGCTCATGAACAAGAAAAACAGCAGCGTCATGAGATAGACATAGCCGGCCGAGAAAGCTTCGGTCGGCAGCCCAGTGGGGAAGTACCACAGGACAAAGTACAAGACGCTTCCTGCTATGGCGGCCGGGATTTCCGACACGATCTCGGCCGTGCAGAAGGCTACCCACCCGTAGATGCGCGAAGGGTGTTCGCGGGCTTCCCATAATGCACGGTTGATGTAGAATTTGGGAAGGACTGCGTTCAGGACCGTGGCGGGGAGCATAATAATCAAGAAGGAAGTGAACATGCGGTTTTGCATGTCAGCTATGGTGTTGCCCAGCTTCCAGAAGGTAAAGCCGTTGAAGAGGCCGACTATGAACGAGGCGAATAGTCGGCCGTAGACATAGGATGGATCGCGCCATTGGTGGATGAACATGCGCTTGGTGAGGAGAGCTATCTGGGTTGTCACGGGCGCAGCGAATTCGTGTTCGACCAGGCTGTTGGATGACTGGCTGGCTTCAGATGCTGCTTTTGAACGGTCGGCTTTCATCTGAGCAATCTCCTTGAGGAGCAGCTGGTACTCATCTGACGCGCGCCACTCTTTGTTCCAGTTGATTCGCTTGCCGTCAGGCCTGCGGCCAACCTTGGCAGCCGTCTCGAGGATGAACTCAGCCACGTTCTTGCCGGGTGGGCAGTCGACACCACGGTCGGCAAAGTATTTGATCACGGCCGAACCGTTGTCGCCGACTGGTCCGAAGTAAAAGACATTGCCACCAGGGTTGAGAGCGAGGATCTTGTCGAATTCCTGGATGAGATCTGAAGAGGGCTGGTGGATGGTGCAGACGATGGCCTGACCAGCTGCGCAGAGCTTCCGAAGGAATCGGACAATGGAGAAGGCGGATTGCGAATCGAGACCAGATGTTGGCTCGTCGAGGAACAGCAAGAGTGAGGGCTTGGCAGCAAGCTCAACACCGATCGTGAGTCGCTTCTTTTGCTCAACACCAAGCGAATTGATGATGGCATCCTCAATGTCTTGCAGTTCCAAGAGATCAATGATCTTGTCCACGTATTCAATCTTCTCGTGACGTGGCGTGTCTCGCGGTTGTCTGAGAATGGCAGAGAACTCGAGTGCCTCACGAATGGTGGCCGTTCCATCATGGAGATCCATCTGCTCAACAAATCCAGTGCTCCGCTGGAACTCGGTGCCCAAGGCCTTGCCGTCCACCAGCATATCCCCACTGACGACACCGACTGTTTGGCGTTGCGAGAGCGTGTTCAAAAGAGTCGTCTTTCCGGCCCCACTGGCGCCCATGAGAGCGACCATGACACCGGGCTTGGCATAGCCGTCAACGTTGTTGAGCAATCTCTTGGGTCCTTGTGGCGTCGGGACGGTGTAGCTGAGGTTCTGCCAGGTGAAGATCTTCTCGCTCTTGGCCAACGTACCAAGGATCTCGTCATGAGTACGGGTGCGCCGAGCGTCAAGACCAGCCGCCGCGTCCCCATTGACACGGCCTTTTTCTTCGTCGGCAGGTCCAGTCGGCCCGAGCTGCTTCTTGACCTTCTTGGAACGTTTGAATATGAGGGCTCCAGCGCCTGGGCCAGCAAACGACAAGAACTCGGTGGCAATGACGGTTATAAGCAGATAAAGGACGGAGAAAGCAATCACGACGCCAAAGTTGCGCCACAGGTTCGATCGGCTGTAGGCAAAGGCTGAAGTCAGATAAGCATCACCCGACACAATGTTGTTTCCTGGCTCAGCGCCTGGAACGGCACAGCCCTGATTTGCTATGCCGATGCCGGGACCTTGGGGCACAAGTTGGCTGGGCGCACATTGCATGGCCCTCCCGCCAAACTCGTTGGTCAATACAGCCTCGAACGAATAGGCGACGGGGTTGATCCAAAAGAGCCAGCCAAACCAAATCTTTTGGCCCAACATGATGGGCTTCGAGATGACGTAGCCAGTGTAGATGATCAACAGATTCAAGGCGATGCCCGAGAACCGGACTGCATCGTCGATGGTGGGCGAAAGAGAGGCCATCATGCGGTAGAGCGCAGTGAAGGAGAAGGTCGAGGTGTAGACCATGAGCAGGTATACGAAGAACTTGCCAGCATCGAGGTCGAGGCCGGTCATGAAGTACAAGATCAGACCAAAGAAGATGCTCTGCAGGGCCAACATGGGGAAATCGGTCAGTGCGCGGGCGAGATTCACGGCGCTGGGCCGGTAAAAGGCGTACTCCTTGTGGCGAGCGACCACGACACGGCCGGACACGGCCTTCATGAGCTCGGTGAGCTGCAGCCAACCAAGAAAGACGATGGAGAAGAAGGCCACGCCGCCACGGAGGAAGACGCCAGACGTGTCGGAGGGAGTCATGTAGAAGAGCGAGCTGACAATCAGACCGTTGCTGATGATGATGAAGAACTTTGTGTAGAGCGAAGTCTTGTCGCCCCAGATGAGCCAGAACTCGCGGCGGGTGCAGGCGAGGACCTGCTTCCAGAAGCTGACAGTGTAGTTGGAGCTGTCGGCCACGCGTCGAGACTTTTGTTCCACGACGGACTGCTGGAATGCCTGGGCATCTGCGTGCCCCGTGTCGCGAATATGACGCTCAAAGTCAGCCACATCAGCCAGCACCTTCTTGTATGCCTCGCTGGCAAGGAACGCCTTCTCCAGTTCCTCGGCACTCTTCGGACAGCGCTCTTCGAAGCCCTCCCGAAATTGGCGAGTATTGGGGTCGCATATGGAAGTCAGGAAATCGGCCGTGGTTTGCCTCTCTGGCGCGTGGAATCCCAGGTCGATAAAGTACTGACGGGCCTCGCGGGCGGGTCCTTGGTACAGCATGCGGCCCTCGTCAATGACGAGCACCTTGTCCATCAGCTCGTAGATGCCCTCGCCGGCTTGGTAGAGAGTGGTGATTGTGGTCCGGTCCGAGATGTCAGTCATGATGCGCAGCGACTTGGCATAGTCCAAAGCTGTCGAGGCATCCAGACCGCGGGTGGAATTGTCCCAGCAGGCCACTGTGCTCTTGGTCGCCAGTGTCTCGGCGATGCTGACACGCTTCCTCTCGCCCCCAGAGACACCCCGAAGATAGGCGTCGCCAACTTTGGTGTTGAGCGTGTGTTTGATGGCAAACATTCTCAAAAGAGAGTCAATGATGAGCTCCATGTCGTCGCGCAGATGCTTCTTGGTCTTGTTGAGCAGAGAAAACTTGAGAGTCTGGTAGACGCTCAAGGAAGGCATGTGCTGGTCGTCTTCGCCGTTGTAGACCACCTCGCCACGGTATTTCTTGTCGACCTCTTCGGCAGAGATGCCGCTGTACGACACGTCGCCCTCAACCGAAGCAAATGAGCCGCGGTTGTTGGCAATGACGCGGAGAAAGGTGCTGCACCCACTGCCTGGGCGACCCAGGACCAACATCATCTCACCGTGGCGCACAACACCGGTGAAGTTGTGAATCAGTGTCCGGAGTTCTCCCTGGCGACCAAATCGCAGAGCGGGGAACCAGTTGGAGAGGATGTGATACAGATCGGGTCCGAATGTGCCCATGATGGCTTGTGGCAGCGTCCGAACAAAGCTGGCACTGCTGCTGACGCCCTTGACCGTGACATTCTTGAAGACGACTCCGATCTTTTTGGTCGACTCGCCAGATTCGGTGCGCTTCTCGAGGTGGCCATCGCGCATGAACTGCTCCAGCTGAAAGTCGTCTTGGCCTTCTGAAGGGCTGGCAGACGACTCGGAATCGTCTTCGTCGTCATCAGTCTCCTCACCAGGCGCACGAGGAGCCGGTCGGCTTGTTCTGGATGTGACACGGGACGCGATGCGCTCAAAAAGACCAGGCCGTCTCGCATCGCTGCCGGCGCGAGAAGTTGCCCGAGAAACGGGGGCTGAACCTGCATACGAAGGACGTCGCCGAGTGCTGCGAGACTGGGATCGTGGCCGGGATCGGGATCTGGATCTGGCAGAGGTGAGTCTGTTGAGCCCTTCCTGGAGCTCTTCAAACTCGCGCATCGCATCTCGGGTGCAAACTGGACCACCGACATCACGCTCGCCCCAGGTATAAGTCGCTGATCCCGAGGCAGGAGTATCTGCAGGCGTGGGCTTTTGGGTTGTTCCACTCATGTATGCTTCGTCGTCCTCGCGGTCTGATATCCCCGGCCGATCCGTCTCATTCCGGTGATGCAGCTCGTTTGCATATGAGTCCTGGGCGTGTCGCCGAAAGGCGTTCTCGCCCGGGGTTTGCCCCCACATCCTGCCGATTGATCTGAGGATGCCTTGACTTGATGTGTAAGTAGGGGTCTGCCTCAGAAGGAGGTGGGCGGGATTTGGCCGAAGTCACAAGTGTTGCTGGTGGAAAGGGACAGAGTGCAGACAAAGAAGGTGAGACAGAGACCGTCACTTACTCAACCTTGCCGTCAGTACTGAGCATGTCAAGGTTCAACGTGTTTTGAGCAAGGGAACCGGCATCCTTTATATCGAAGCGGTTCGATAAGGCGAGAGCTAGCCCAAATCATCTCGCCGTGTTATGGATTTAACAAGGGTGTGAGCCGTGGTGGTGTCCCACCTTCTCTTTCTCACTAATCACTGATTGCAAATTGTCCATGGTGTCGATCCGTGAGACAATGAACAATGGAACTCCTGCCGTGCCCGCCTATTGGACCCTGGGCGGGTAAGTATGTACTTTCCTGCCTCCACCGGTATCCGAGGATGTCGATGTCGATATGGGCAAACACGCAAACAAGAAACTGCCTGGGGGCTGTTTCTGGTTCTTACTGCTGTATGCATGCTCAGCGCCCGAACCGATATGAGTGACTGTCAGTTTGATGGAGTGCATGTGGTACGTAGTCAGACCAGTACCAACGGAGTGTGGAAGTGTTGATTACACCTGCCGATGGAACGGGACTGGAGTGGGTTAGGTAGTCCCTGCTGCGGCCGCTAGCGCTCGTTCCTCCGGTACTGTACAGGTCCGTCGGTTTCCTCGTTACCAGCACCACCCAGCCAATTTCAGTGCTGTAATCGACACTCCGCCCGGACATTGATGTGCTGAATGGCCCGGAGATAACCCGTAGCACCTCAAGTGCGGGAACTCCATGTCCCAAGTCCTCACCATCCTTTCCAGCTCGGTCAATATTGAGCTCGTTGCGGATTTTCGACCTTTCAAGATTTACGAGTGCCTAACCCAGAAAAGAAAAAGCTGAACAATCTTTCGGCACTGCTAATTTTGCGAAATTCCAACCGTGGGTGTATGTGGTTCGGATTCGACCCGCTGGAATATCGATTTAGAGCCGTATTGATGCAAATGTGCATGTATTGTGGAGTATTCGTCTGTGTACTGTACCGGTATATATCATCACACCCCCACCCCGTCCTCGTATACGCGTACGGGGTATCCCGGGTCGTATTTTGTATCTCCATTTTCTCGCCCATTGTCCATCTCAAAATCTCATCGCCATGCAGACTTGCATTTGTCTCAGTGGTGGCTTTGAGAGTGTCGTTCTCCAAACCGGCCTGACAAATGAAGCCCATTCCGATATTCATGCATGTGGGCAGTATCGATACCTTACCAGGTCCACAAGATTAGAAATCCATCCCGCCCCGGAGAGGTGAGTGCAAGAACCATCCCTGAACGTAAATGGGCATTATTAATCAACATGAACACATTCTTCACACCAATCAGCAGCCATGTTCAATTGCATCATAACCGACTATCGCCGATGCCACATTGTTTCGTTTCTTTGACCTCTTGGCGGGGGCGGTTGCCTATCTAGGCCATGGCAATGATTCGAAATGATTCATTCCCCCTGGGCCTCAAACTCGAAGGCTAAACCACCATTGCACGTGCATTGCTGTTGAAATAAGGTGTGATCAACTTTAAAGTTCAAGCCGACTGGGGAGCACAGTCATTTATATCAACACGCCCAACCCATCACAAAGCAGCTGAGGTCATTGAGGTTGTTCAAGCTGGTGAGAGCCGCTCCACCATTCGGATGTAAGACGACAGAAATGATTGTTAGCTCCGTCTTGCCTATCTTAACTCCTTGAGCTTACTTTCACTCCATGGCTGCTAGGTACTTTTATCAAATTCTATTTTGTCCCTGGACAACGAGAGAGTTATTCCACTTCTGTCTCAAAGTTTACCACCTATCTGCTCTGATCTCCGGCCTGCTTGCGCATGAATCTTTTTTACGTTATTTTGCGTGCTCTGAGCCTCTTATGCTCTGACATTGTGGAAAACGATATACGACCAATGGCGTCATATAACTTCCTCATCTCGCTTTGACTATTTGTCGAGAGACCAGAAACTTTTCACCTCTCGTGGTAATCAGTATTGAGAGACCTATTTTGATCCCGCGCACGATATTGCACACGATAATGGCTTGGCTCTCTTGGTTCACCCGAATGCATGGTCATCTACGGATAATGATATGATCTCGCCAATGCAGTCTTTGAAGTTAAACTGGGCGGTGACATATCAGCACTTTTGTGATACTTTGTTTACTTTTTTCTTTTTCAACCAGTCCCAACGCCAAGCGTGGTCATCTCAAGTTCTCAACAGTCAACACCCCGCGGAAGTTGCCGTCTTGTGACCCCTATTGGCCACAACGAGTCAACGCCTGACTCGATTGGGATGAGTAGCCCCTGATCGCCACGCTCACCGCCCTGGACCGGTTTGCTTGGCAGGAGAAACGTGAATGGATTCACAACACGGTCCGCTCAACACTTCTGCTACTCAATAACCACTGCCGAAAAGTAAAAGCAAAAAACATCATCAGAAACGGCAAAGACTGGTGCACCATGTTCACAAGATGGGCACTACACTTGACCATGTCGGCAACGCCCAATGCCAGGCATTGAACCTGTCCGACGCGCAGAGATGCACCGCCGAAGCCAGTGCCCACGACAACCTCTTTTGCTTCTTTCACGCAAGACGGTGCTGGGGCTTGTACATGGGATACAAATGACGCAATGCCGAGTTGGACGCCCTCGCCGCACAGGAACCGGCATTCCTGCGCAAGACCAAGAAGTCGCTTGTAGCCCAGACCTTCGAAGACATCCAGACTGAAGAGGAGCTACAAGAGGTGCATACTTACTTGTTCAAGCGATATGTCTTGCTAGGCAAAGTCATCTCGGCGCGAAATCTGCACCACAAGCACTTTTATAGTATGGAGATGGACTACGGCCACCAGGCCTACCTCGACAAGCTGGTCCAGACGAGACACGCTGTCACCCAGGCCCTAGAGAGCTTGGAGAAGCGTACGGCCCAGATACTCTACCAGCGCGAGAAGTGGTTCGAGTGGGTCAGGGAGGTCCAGGACGACCAGGACAAGAATCGCCAGAAGGAGCAGAAGAAGATCAAGCTCGAGGCCGCCTTGTTTAGACGGCACTGGAAAGAGATGGAAGCTCGCTTGAGGGCGGCGAGGGAAAAGGAGGAGAAGAAGCGGCAGGAGGCCTATCTCGACGACGCCTGGAGGGAGAGAATGAAAGAGAGAGCCGAGTCCGGGGAGGAGACGGATAGTGGCGAGGAATGGGACCCCATTGAGGATGTCTTTGAGGACGACCGGGCCAGGTACATCCATTTGATCAGACACTTCTTGTGGATGGGCGATGGCGAGAAGAAGGATGAGTTGCCCGATCTTGTACCCGTTGACGCTGAACCGGGGTCGCAGGATGTCAAGATAGGCGATGCTGCGGCTGCTGAGAAGGAGAACGGCGACGAGCAAGCGGACGCTGCCCCGGGGCAGGAAGGCAAGAAGAAGAGAAAGCGGGGCGGGAAAAACAAGAAGAAAAAGACTGTATCGCCCGAGGTGGTGGCCGAACAGGCCCAGGCCGCCAAGAAAGAGCCTGCCCGAGAGCCGGATGAGGGGCTGATTAAGAGCAAAGAAGATATCTTTACGAGGCTGAAAATGGGCGTAGAAAAAGATTACAGCCATGTGGACGGCCCGCTCCTCGTTGGCACGGCACACAACCCTCCCGAGCTGGTCAAACGGACTGCGCCCGTCAAAGACGAAGACATCACCAAGCTCATCTCAGAAATCACCGAAATCAACATTTTCGGCACTAAGCAAAAGAAATGAATGGTTATGTTGGTAAGCCGTTACCAGTATACTGGTGCAAATGGGACCCAAGTTCTATTCATTTGTGATAAAACTAGTCCTTACCTTCTCTCTCGCTCTCTGGCTCTGCCAGAGAGCTCCCCTTATAACTATCGCAGGAAGCTTCTCACGGATCCGGGCATCTCGACTTGAGACATGAAGGGGGCGTGGCTTACTTGGGGGTCCAGGGTCGTGGTTTCACGACCCTGTTCCTGGATGTGATAACCCCCCATGTTCATGCGTTGTCCATGGATCAACAGGTTAAGTATAAGAAAGTATTACTGAGTTAAGTTTGATTTTAAACTGATTAATTATTATATATAACTCATTGTTAAAAAGAAGCTATAGTTAGGTAAAGTAAAGTAAATAAAAATAACTATTAATTGTAGAAAATATATTTATAGTAACGTTATAAAAAAGCAGTTAATAATTTAACTATAAAAAATTAATATATAACTACTTATAACTTATGTCTAACGTTAATAGATATATATACTTATTATACCTATAGCTTAACGCTTAGATGTCCTTAATAATGGGTTATTATTTGACTATTGGGTCTATTTCTCTATAATTCGGCCGTGTACTCAATAGTTATATGTTTTTAACAATCCAAGGCTTTTGCGGGGCCCTTTTAATAAAGCTCCTACTCTTCTACCGCCAGCTGTTCTCTCACTCCAAGCTCCTGCCAGCCGCCTTAAGAGCCAAGAGCATTCAAGAGTTCCTCGCCGATCCGTCCATCTCCGACTCGGACCTGCGAGACCTGTGTCTTCAGGTTGAAAAGCCAAGCCTGCAAGCTCTCCGTGATGCATGTGCCGACTACTTCCGAGGCGATGAACCAGATGATTACGAGGATGAGGAAGAAAAGGAAGAGGAAGAGAGGGAGAAGAACCAGACTATACACGAGTACATCCGCCATCACGCACGCTATGGCGACCTCGATGATGGCTACCTGTTCCGGTCTTTCCTCAGCCGTCTCTCGCGGGATAAACTTGGCGAGACGGAAAAGCTGGCCCAAGAGGTTGACGACGACACGGAGATGGTGAACAAGAAGATGAAGGTGACCGTCTGCGGCCGCAGCATCTGGAACTATGCCAGCCAGAGGAGGATGGCGCGTGATGACTGGCTGCACTTTTCCATCCTGGCCAAGGACTGCTCCTTTGACGACGCCATTGCTCTCTGTCGCAACTGGGACGAGTTCTTTGACCTCAATGTCCTGGCCATGTGGCAGTACTTTCCCGCCTCCAAGTAGACGGGCTGGAGCGGGAACTTCCTCACCGAGGAGCTGACCCAGATGGGTTTCATTCCCTTCTTCATGGACCTGTCGGCGGAAAAGTCCACCACGTACAATCAGATGAAAAGCGTGTCCCGGAAGTTGGTTAGGCGTCTTGAGTCGCGCAACTTTGTCTGTGCACATATGAAGCGCAATGACCCCATCACTCGCCGCTTTATCCAGTACGCCTTGATGCGTCCTGGCGAGCTCTTCATTTTGGTATGTGACGGCATGAACGGTCGCACTGTCACGGCGCCCCAAGAGTGCCATCGCTGGCTTGTCCGCTCGAGAGCAGGCAATAGCCGATTCAGACCAGGCATAGAACCTACAGGCCAGAAGCACAGCAGGGACGATGGCTGGGATGTTGGGATGGAGGTTAATGGCGACTTTTTCGAGCTCGCCGAGAAGGAGCGAAGTTGGCATTTTGGCTTCAAGAGCTACTATGAAATCTACCTGTGGGACTTTTCCCCTGGTCGAGAGTTCATGGACATGTACTACAACATCCGGGACCTCCTCATCAAGGCCCATCGAGTCAGGGGCTGCCGGGACAAGTTCAAGCACATGCGGCCCATCATGGAGACGCTGACCCGGGAGCCGGATACTAAGCGTGTCCGCCAGGCCAAGCCGGGCGAGATGACTCTGTACGACGAGTTGGCCGGGCCTGATGCCGAGTTTTGGATCCGGACCAACAACGGCAAGATGATCCGCCAAAGAGGACAACCCGCCAGACCTGAGCCCCTATGCCTCCTACAACGATACGGACGCGGCCGAGGACGCAATCTTGTTTGAGGAAGAGATGAAGGAGGGCGTGCCTGAGAACATACCCTTCGTCGAGATCAGCAACCCTGTGCAGATGCTCGAGTCGACTCCCATGCCCCTGAGTGTGCTCAACCGCAGAGCCACTGAAGCTGCCCCGTTTCTTGACGACATTAGGAAGGACCCAGAACCGGCAGCGAGAAGAAGCGACGGCCAGCGCCCGGCAATCATACGGAGGGGTGGACCGTTTCGCAAGTATAGAATCCTTGCCGACGACGAGTCAATCCACTCGGACGACGAGTTCTACCTCGAGGGCGAGCTTGACTCGGAAGGATACCTCTCGGACGAGCGCAAGCAGCTCAAAGACGGGAAGCCGAGGTCGAGAGCATTGAAGGACGGCACCGAGGATTCTTCAGACTATGATGATGATGATGACGATGACGAGGACATGTTTGATTCTTCAGATTCTGAAGACGAGGATTCGTCAGATGACTCGGACACTGGTGGGAAGGAAAAGGCGCCTTATACGCCTGGACAAGACGAGTTTCCCTTCAAGGCACCGCCCATCTGGGAACAGCAACATAACCTTTTCAAAGCCTCCAACCTGGGCTCTGATCGAAAAGCGCTCCTCGACAGACTCGACTTCAGCTCGGTCAAGCTCAAAGTCTCGACCAAGAAGATCTTCAAGCTTAAATCGCAGGAGATCATGGAGCGCGACAGGGCCTACATCTTCAAGGACACCTTCCACCTTGGCGACTTCGAACCGGGCGCACAAGAGCGCTACCGAGAGTCGCAAAAGCTCATCATCTCGCTCCAGAAACACAGTTCCCCCTTTCCGCAACAGCATCAGTGGGCATGGTTCTGCATGCAGGTCCTCGACTGGATGAAGCTCAAGCTCACCTACGACGACTACAACCCAGACGTCAACAGTCCCTGGCCGCACCGGTACATACTGCAGGACATTGTGCAAGCCTTCATGACAATGGGCCTCTTCTTTCCCAACCTCGCCGTGACCTCGGTAATCCAAGAGTTCCTCAACAAGACGCCCGAGGGAGAAAAGTTCAAGGACAGCAAGATCTTTGACAGAGGCTACCGTGCATCGCGGATTCCCGACATCCGCACACGGACCAGCTGCGCCTACCGACCCAAGAAGTTCTGGGAGGAGTGGGAGAAGGTCTACCCGGGCGACGACACCTTCATCGACGCTTTCCCCTGGGACTGGAACATGGCCATCCGCCCGACCATTGCCAAGCTCTACCGGGCTGGCATCATCGGCCCGGCCGCACTCCAAGTCCACCCCGACGTGGTGCCCGGTTTCGCAGTGGCCAATACGGAACCCCAACGACCGGGCAAGCTGGATCTGTTCATCACCTACAGCAATGTCAACACCTTCGTCAAGGGAATGCCGCCCAATTTTATCCAGTACAAGGACTGGCCGGACCTGCGCGCCGCCGCTCGCAAGTTCTCCACCTCGAAACAATTCTCGGCCGACAAACCGCCCCGTTTCGCCCTCCTGAGACTGTGGTCGGCCCCGTATTACTACCCCCTCATGATGATGCTCGGAATGCGCCAGCATGTGTCTTTTATCGACCCCGTCGGACGAGCCTGGGAGTGGAAATTCATTCCCAAGGACATGCCCATGAGCGAGTGGAGTCTGCACAATACCACCATGCTGCGACTGGGATTCCTGAGAGAGCAGCTCATGGGACTGGGGTGTGGGACGGGCTTTGTGACGCCCATCAACAGACCCAAGCCATGGCAGGAGGGCAAGTTCGCGGCCGGCGACAAGTGGGCCCACGGCAAGTCGGAGATGGACGACAGGGTCGTGCACAGGGGCGACCTGGTGCTGGTCATGGGCGAGGGAGAAGAGGATCTGCTAAAGTGGTGCATGGCCGTCACCTTTGCGCTGCAGACCAAGCCGTGGCTGAGGGAGGTGGATCTGTGGAAGAGTTTTGTCAACATTGGCCTGGACGAGCTCGAGGGTCTGGATGAGTATTGGCTGGATTAGACATGCACGTGAGTATATCAGTATTGTAGATGAACACTGATAAGAAGGTGATCAGCGCCTTCAAAGACAAGACCATCTGTAACTTATAAATCCCATTTTGACCGCGTACCGTGTCTTCTGTGTGCGCTCTGTGACGATTGTGGCTGTGTGATGGGGTGTGCTGTTATAAATATGCAGAGTTTGAAACAGGCGTGCATCTAGAAATGATTTCACTCTGGTTCATTCTGGTTCACCCGAGCACGCTTTGCCCTTTCTGGATTCGTGCATGGTCAATACAACCATCTCGGCCACCACCAGGAACCTGTCCGGCTACATGTATCCGGCCAACAACTTGAACAGTAGAATGTGTGAAGCTGACGTTTTGCTCCATCTCGACGTTGAACTTTGTACTTATCTCGTACAAGACACGGAACCCTAGAGCTATAGTGGGAGGCTCGCCGGAGGGTCCATAGTGGCCCATCCATTGCATTCATGTAAAGCCAAGAGCGAGAGAGAGATAGAGATTCAGAAATATGAGATATAGCTATTACCAGCATTTGCATCTCGGTGAACATGGACATTGCTCCAAGGTGTTTTGTTGCTTCGAGTGGCTTGCCTTCAACTCCCAGCAAGCATGGAGGTCGCGGTATTGTCACAAGTAATTGACAACAAGATTGGAATCTAGTGTCAGCATCAACAAGTAAACTTGACAGGTACATCAGATGTAACGCAGTGTCCGATGGTCTCTAATTTCGGCGAGTGAGCATGGGTAACTTGTCCCATGGCCAGCCTGAGAGTGTATGATCAAGAATGAATCACTCTCGTTCATAGCACCGAGCAATAAGCTTGAAGGAGTATGTAGCATCTTTGCATCTTTTTCTAATGTGGCCTACCTCGTCATAGTGAGTGAGTAGTACGGTGATAAAAAAACGCGAATATAAAACATGTTATTTTCTTTGGATTACACATTGAGCTTGAGCTCCGTGATTGTATCCGACTTGATCTCCGATAATGCAGAACCATCTTTCCAGGACCTCTAGTACGAGGAGCAGCCAATGGTTCGTTGAAACTTAGATACCTTTTGTATCCAGTCGCCAATTCAAGTTCAGACGGTAAGCAAAGACTTTTCTTTTCCCGCTCTTCCCTTCACTCAATCACTTGTTGTTTCCATGATTAAGACAACCTCACCAACGCTCCCTATTATGACAACGCAATGGCATTCACCTGCCACATCATGAATAAAGCACATCACAGTCATGAGCCGACATCGTATGAGAATCAAGCAAGAGAGTCTACACTCACTGTCCAAGTCTTGAGCACATATAACCGAGATATCATTGACTAACAACTAAAATTCTAAACTATTCAAAACCACTTCCAAACGAACCATCAAACCCCCCAAGTATCCAACGAGTCGCAACGACTACTCTAGTCTCTCCACCAACTGCTACTGCCGCTCGTTTTGCTTGGTGGCTATGTTCAACATCTCCCTCAGCGCAGCCGTCTCGGCCTCCCTCTTGGCAAGCTGGATCCTCAAATCGTCCCTCTCTTTCTTAATCTCGTCCACCTCGGCCTCGAGCTCCTCGATGCGGTCAATCTTCTTCTGCCGGTACTTCTTGGCAGCAACGTTGTTGCGTTGGCGCTTGACGACGATTTCCACGTCCGCAGGGGAGGCATCACGCTCGCTGGCTTCTGTTGCCGTGGGGCGACCGCGTTTGGTTCCTTTTGAAGGAGGCTTGGGTGGCAGAGAGAGGCCCGGGTGAAGATCAGTAGTTGTAGGCTCAAGGCGAGGAGCTTTGGATACGGCGCCGTGATTCACCATGGACGAATCAGGAAAGGATGGAAACAGGCTGTTGCCGTCGTTGTATGCCAGAGACCCATCGTCGAGAAGGGTGAAGGTGGGCGTTGAGGATGCATCGGTCAGGCCGGCAGCAGTGGTGGACGAAGGTGAGGAACGGTTGTTGAGAGTTGAGCTGGTGAAATTGGTCTGTGTGTCGAACATTGGTAGACCCAACTCAGGCCAGGCAAGTGCATCATCCGAGAGGCCAAGGTCAGTCTCTGCAGAAAAGTCCAAGGTCGAGAAGTCAAGGTCGGGGACAGGTCCATGTAATATATCCGGGAGAGCAGTTGAGCAGGTTGCAGCCGTAAGGTCGTCAGGGCAAGAGGTGCCAGGTGTGAATCCGGCAAAGCCGAGTTGAGGAACGATGGAAGAAATGTCAAAAGAAGGTAACAACAAACAGGAAGAAGACGAAAGTTCTTGTAGCCCCAAGTAACTGAGTCCCTCATCTTGGCCGTCGGGCCATGATGAATGGGGGTTGAAGGGGTGACTTGTACTAATACAAGAACTAGAGGGCGAAAGCTGGGCCCTGTCGGGCGCACGACGCTGCTGATGCTGCTGCCGCTCCCATTCTTGCAGAGTGTGACGGCCTCTTTATAAGAGGCCGGAAGACGATTTACAACTCGGTGGTTGTGACGCGCTAGAAGAGGTTCAGTCCCTCTTGAAGTTTGGCGATGCTCCTGATGCCTCAGGGAATGAAGAGGTAAGAGAGGTGGCGAAGGATTGGGGAAAGATGGGCATTCTTTATGGTGATTCAGGCCCCCGCACTTGTCAACTAGCGCCAAGAAGTTAGGCCGCTCGGATGATAGACTGACCCTCGGGTGTCACGTTCTCGTATGACACAATTGACTGTTGGGGCTTTGAGGCCGGGAAAGATTAAGACTGCAGACACAGCCTCCAAAATTGGAGGGTGACTCATGCAGGCAATTCCAGGAGATATGCGCTTTCCATCGGCAACAATTTCCGCAACAAAGTCAACGCTTGCACCCGACCCGACGACCCCAAGTCTTGAGCCCTGCGGGCCGGTCGTCAACTGGACCCACCCGGGCCCGAACCGGGGGTCCACCTTCCCGCATCCGGAACTCCACCCGGCCGTCGGCAGGTTCCAGGTTTCCTACGACCTGTACGGAGCAGCCGCCGAGACAAAGCCTGCCCTTCCCGTCCCGTCAATGGCCGGAAATTTTGCTAAGGCTCTCAAGGATCGCTCTCTTGGACAGCTGAATGGGACTCGGAGCCTGACACCTTCATTAACCCGGACATTTCCTCTTCAGAAGCCGCAGGCTTCTTACTTATATGCACCAGAAGAAGATAACGTCCCGGATCCCCGCGGTTGCATGCGGGAGGCACAACCGCTGGAGAACTTGGGTCTTTTCAACAATATTCAAGTTTCTGTATGGGGAGGTTGACTGCGCCGTCACGATCCTGGACCAAGACCAACTCCATGTCCTTCACCGACCGTGATTTCGTCAACTTGTCATCGCAAGTGATTTGAGTTCTCAGAGATAATAATAAGGTTTGGGTCGATAAAGAAAGGCGAAAGACCTCTCCCAGAGACTTGGACAGCCTGAGTTTGGAAAGATTTATCCTAGTGTCAGTCGTCGATGGAGGCAGACATCAATGACCACCGCAGTCTATGATACAAGCATTCCGCCACTTGGGAGCGTACCGCAGCTTCCTCCTCCGAAGCAAACATGTAATTCCAAAGGGCGAATGAAAGTGGAAAACCTTGGCCCTATCACATCATTCTATGGTAAATCATAGTTCCTCAAGACGGTATACCTGACTACCTGTTTCAACGAACTTATTGCTGCTGGCCCTGTAACTCTTTTCATGATGCATGTTCACGATTGTGAACAAGAATGCTAATCGGCTTATTAAGGTCCCATTTACAATCTATCACGGCCGTTTAAATTCGCGAGCAGGGCGTTTGGTTAATGAAGTAGTAGTGCAGGTTGACGGTTGACCATCTACCGTGGGTCCCTGTAGTAACTCAGTGGCTAATAATAGGAATCTTTCTACCTCAAACTGCTCTACCAATGTCTTTTCTTCAAAGTTAAGAGTTCCTGCATGTTTACACGAAAGTCATGGAGTCTTGTCGGGAACCAGTTATTTACCTTAGCTATCTGACCCTTCACAAGTTGAATGGTCGTGAATTTTCTCCTGTGGGCCATATGTTTGTCTTGCATTTCTTTTGTGATGGCAGGCCTAGTCGCCACTTGTCTAATGCCATGGAACCTCAGGTCCAGAGTGACGGATTCGGAATGAACTGCACGGAGGGACAAAACGGCGTACCATTGCAATGCCGCCCCATTGGTATCGGGTGATGGGATGGATCGATGCCAGGGTAGCAAGAGGCAGTTGCAGTGCTGGAAAATCATGTAGTCGCACTTTCTAGTGACAGGCTAATTGCTGTGATCATCTCCTCGCCTCTTCGTCGACTCGCAGCCGTTCGTAGATCGTGAAGAGGTTGGGGTTTTGACGCTGCAGATGCGTGTTCAGAGTTTCAGGGGCGAACTGGATCTAAGAATCCGAATTCGGACCTTTTTCGCCTCAGAACATGACCGACGTTCGATTGCTCATTCATTTCCGGTTTATGTTGTCAGGTTAAGGTGTGTCATGCGTTGAGATCTAAAGGCTGGGTTTTGCAAACTTGCGATTCTCCTGGAGACCAACAGAGAAGCTTCACGTACGCCGGCGGTTTACAGCAGTCATGTCCGAAAGCGAAGCAAACCAAGAGAGTTGTCTACTCTTATTCATCCGGTTTCTTTCTACTTGATCTCGCACCACTTGAGTATGGGCAAAGCGAGTCCCTGTACCCGCCTACCCAAGGGGTCGAAATTTCTTGCATGTGGTGCACCAAAGCTGTCTGGTACCACGATGGACGACGGACTGGCCAACTTTGTTTGGTTCGTCTTCCATTTCTTGGACCATATATCAAGCCAACGGAGCCAACTCGCGAATTTCCGAGAAACGAAAACGTCTTGGAAAGCGGGTCGAGACTGGTCTGGCCCCTAACCTCATCGTCATGTTGGTTTGTCAAAGTAAGGGCTTTTTCTTGTCGTTGTGCTATGGTACCATTGAGATTAAGAGATTAAGGAACGACAAGCTTGACTTGACGTGTTTTTAATTTCTGTTTCTAATAAAGGTAGGGTACTTGTTCTGAAAGTTGCGGTTAATTAAAAACGGTGGGGAGGGACAATATACATTGTGTGTATTAATAGAACGGCGACCTTGTACCCCAATATCAATATATATCTTGCCACGCGATAGGCTTTGGACGTGTAACTAATCGCTACCAGGTACCGAGTTTGTGCTCAAATGCAGAATAAGTTCCGGGTTTAAAAGATATTAGCTACCGGCAACCACTGTGCTTTGCCGTATCCTGACATTGGGTAGTTTCTTAAGTCAACCAACGCAACGGCATATCTCTTTGCGCAAGCTGCCGACTACGGCTACTGTCTACATGCCCAAGCTAGGGACTTTTGATTCAGCGACCGGCAAAAAAACAAGGAGCTGAGACGGAGGCCGAATGGGGCCCAGAACACCGTTCACCATGGCACCGCTCTCGTCGCCACTGGGCGCATCCGGGGGTTGGCTGGATCATCGGGACGATGGAGTGTTGCAATTGCACATTCGCTAGTGGGCCATACCAAACTTCAACCTGTCACATCCTCGGCGCCGAAGGTCCGCCATTAATTGCTAATAACCTTACAAGTACTTGCCACTACACAATACGACCCTCTTGAATAGCGTCAAAAAAAAGTCTGGTATGAACTATTCGAAACTCAAGTATATAATCCCCTAGCCAGGCCTATTACTCGCTCTCTATCAACTCCTCATTCCTCATTCCCCATCTCATCACATCACTCACACGCAGCATTTCCATCAACCAGACTTCAAAATGAAATTCACCATCTCCTCCATCCTTCTTTGCACTCCCCTGGTGCTCGCCGCGCCGCAGCTGGCACCCCGAGCACCCAAAAACCTCAAGGTTGTTGGTGCTTCGGTCTTGGGCTCCGGCTGTCCTTACGGGAGCGCCAAGGTCAAAACGGATGCGTCCAACACCATCTTTGACATCAGGCTATCCGAATATGTCGTCAAGAGCGGCCCGAACACGGAAGCTTCCGATTGGCGGAAGAACTGCAAGCTGACCTTGAACTTGCAATATGACGAAGGCTTCCAGTATGTCCTCTCCCGTCCCTGTCCTCACAAGCTAAGCAAGTGATGCTGACCTTTCTGTCTTTGTTCAGATTCACCACACTAAGCGCCGACATGCGAGGCTACGCCATCATCCCATCAGGTGTCCAGGGCCACTGCCTGAATACTGTCGACTTCACCGGTCAAAAAGGTCAAGCCAGCTACGACCTTACCCTGGCAGGGGGTCAAGGGCCATTCCAGCTCTCGTCCGACACAGATGCTCTGGTATGGTCTGGATGCGGCGGCAGCACGGCCATCATGAACTTGAACACACAATGTTGGATTTCGCCTCCGGAGAAGCGGGCTCTGATTGCGGTACGTTCTTTGTCCTGGTTGCAAAAACTCGGGGATCAACAGCCAGATGTACTGACATAATCTTATAGGTCGACCAAGTCAGCTCGGAGTTAACGGTCAGGATGGCGTTGCAATGGAAGTCGTGCTGATGTTGGCGGGAGTTGATTTGATAAATTGGGTAATGGGGCGTTTTTAAAAAAAATTCAAGACAAAAAGCAATTTTCTTGTTCATACTTGTTTGCGGTTCAGCGATCTAGACTCATAAGAGAAATGCCAAGGCTTTAACTTCCAGCTGTTCCGAGTTCGTCAATGTGACATCTTCATTGTAAAGCTCCCAAGACAGCATTCCACAGTAAATAGTCAAGTTGGTATACCTGGCTGAACAAGGTTGCTAAGGCCTGTCAGTATACGTGGCTAATCGACCCCGGCCGTTTTATTATCGAAGCGGCGCATTAATTTGACTAATAAAAGGCCTATTTGATAACAAGTCAAGGCCTTTTAAGTCGCCAGCAAGGGCCCTAACCAGGTACAGCAGGTTCACCATTTACCGTGGAATACTGTATATTATTTGTTTACATGTACATAAGTGGGGAATACACATGGAAAGAACCAGTACATACTGCAAGCCATAACAGCAAAAAGAACACTATTCGAGCAAAGACTATCCAAATTCACGACACTACTGATCATCCGCAGGGCAGTTCGAGTATTTCAATCATCAATCCTCCTCCTCCTCCTCATCCAAGTGCATCCCACTCCCCGGCCCCCCCGGACTTAAAGTGGCACCCGCCCTTCCACCACCAGAGCCTACACTTCCAGCTCGTCCCTGACTATCAACGCTCGCCTCCCGTTCCTCCCGGTCCAGTATCTCGACAATCTTGCTGGGTAGCTGCACCTCCTGTCTCTTATCCCGGACCTCATCCGCCTCTTCGGCAAGCCCCCTTGCCCGCAACCGTTCCTCCATCTTGAGGGCAAACTGCACCCAGTCTCCATCGGGCGGGCTCAGAAAGAAGGCCCTCCGACATTCCCTGGCCCGGTCCATATCCCCGGCCACATCCTCGGCGTATACCGTGCTCAGGTACCATGACCCTCTGTAGATTTGTCGATCATCGGCAGACCACTGTACCGGCTTCAAATTGGCATTGTCTGGCTTGTGGGTCAATTTGTACAAGACGCGCTCGACGCGAGACTGAAACTGGCTGTCAGGCATGGCGAAGCGCAACTGGGTCAGGAGCGCGTCGTATTCCAGACTCAAAGCCGTGGTGTTGTCTTCGCCCAGCGAAGTCATGGCCTTGTCCACGAGCCGGTCATAGTCTGTGATCAGGCGTCTGGTAAGGACTGGGTCGGGAGTCGGTTGGATGATCAGATAGGCCCGGTTGATGTGCAATGTCGATATGTTGTCGTATCCGAGCAGCTGGATGATGGTTTCCGACCAGAGGTTCCACGCTAGCGTGGTGTATGCCGACACGTGGTTGAAGTTGCCGAGATGTTCGACAAAGGCCAAGGTGGAACGAGAGATGGTGGCGATGGGATGACCTGGCACTCGAGCAGCCGTGAGACGGGACAGATACCTCAGAAAGGTAAGGAGGATGTCACGGCGCCCATGGTTGAGTGTGAGTTGTGGGATGGTGACACAACAGTCCCAGATGGCGGCGACATGGCCGTCGGCAACCAGATCTTCGAGACCGAGAAAGGCACCACGGAGTAAGCGTCCGCCCTGGACAAAGTTCTTGGACTGAAATTCTTTCATGGCCGCGAAAAAGTGCGAGATCATGGAGGGGTCATAGTGGCCCATTTTGGTGAAGCAGCTGACTCCTTTCCAGCGGGAATCCTGCTCGGACCAGCCAAGGATGAAACGGCGACAGGCCGACATGGTCGTAGCCAGATGCCGGGACTCGTCGGCCTCGAGTAGCTTCCGATGAATTCCCATAGCCTGTCCGCCGTTGACCACAAAGACCCGGGCAGTGCCCTTCTTCTTGCCTCCGGGGAGACCGGCATGGGAAGTTGAAGCCGACGAAGAGTTTGGAGAGGTCGGGCTGATGCTCTTGCTTCGGTCTCGAGCGCGGGCAGCCGAGCCGGTGGAATATTTGTGCCAGTTCCATTTCGCGAACTGGGCCTTGTACATGCGGGCACTGCGGCAAGAACTAGGTTAGTGGCTAGATATAGTCAAGAATAGGCGTCTTTCATGCGAGTCTGGCCAAGGCCAAGGTGATATCTGCACCATCCATAGGATGCAGTCGAACCGGGCCGCGCCATCCCTGGTTCACTGGTTGAGTGTTTGGGATAAAGGGGGGGCAAGCCTGAGGTTCATGTAGTTGGTCCAGTCTGGGACGAATATTTCATGCACGGGACTTGTTGGTAGTGTAGAGCAATTACAAATGAGGGCATATCGCTCTCAAAGTGAACGATAAAATCGAAACCAAAGGATCATGAAAATCAGGGGCTGCTGTCCATATCGATTGACTTACGTTGCGCGGAACTTGTACAGCACCTGCATGATCTCAATGACATCCTTGAGCCGCACATTTTTGTGTATATAAAGCTCCTCAATCACATCCTTGACCGACTCCCAGTGATTGGGCTTGGTCGGTATGAGCACATCGCCGCGGTCGGGCGGCGGGTGCACGTCGCCGACCACTTCGATGGGTTCGGTAAGATAGGATATTGGCGAGACCGGCGATGGTCCGCGCCGGTGGGGGACGGTTGCGACGCTGTTGGTTCTGTCTAACGAGAGGTGCGCGGTTTGTGTCTGGATAGCCGATACTGGGCTGCTACTCTGGAAGTCCATCTTTTGCAACAACACAGGCTATTGACTTGTGGAGCGAAGCTGTGAAGACTCGGATGTGGTCATGGAAACTTTGTACTGACCCCAGATGTCGACCCACCACTTCACCAAACGGAAGAAGACAACTCGGGTCGCAGTGCTCATTGAGCCTCTGATGGTTCGCTTCGCTGCTGACCCGGCCCAGCCAGAAAAGGGGGCGATGCGCCGTATCATCGAGACTGGGTCTTCTGCCGGCTCTCTTCATCTGTCAGGGTGCGAATGCCAGGTGGCCGGGTACTATAATATGCCCCAGAAAGGAAATATCGAGCTTTGGTCCGCGCGGGGTCTCACCGGGATTGGGGAGGACGACGTGCATTTTAATTTGGAACCGGCGAATCAGGACGGGTTGGCCCGGTGAACGCTTGTCAGAATGCACAGTTCCTCTCCTCATCTTGCATTTGAATCGGCACTCTTGAAGTGTGTCCGGTATTTGCTCATGGCCTTTTGATGCTTCTGCTTGGTCGTAATCAAGCTATATTTGGATTCAACTTGTCCAAGCCTGACCAACACAACTAACAAGCCTTGATTGACACACTGTCCGAGCCTATTCTTGGCCTCCACCACGTAACGGAGTCATCTGTCCGCCTTTCTGAATTCGCAGTCATGACATGAAACGGACTATCAGTACTAGCTGTCCATTAACTGCTTTTTCACACAATCAAGTCTTATCCTCTGCTCGGAGGAACAAAGGACTGTTCGTGGAGCACTGGAGCTCAGGTTCCTTTGTTCGTGAAAGTACCCAGCCAGAACTTACATTTCATTGTTCTTCAACAGGATGGCACAATCGACGAACAGGGCTATTGTCACCTGGCAATGCGAGCCAGTGTTGAAGTACTGTACAAAGGAGACAAAACAGCTGGAAATGCAAGTATAAATACACAGCTTGGCCCCTTTTGGTCACAGCCTCTCCGAATCCATATATCAGCAACCCACACTGACAATGTGTATCCGTCACCACATCCACCGCATGTACTGCGATGTCCGACCCTTGGTAGCTGTCGCGCGACAGACTGCTGACGGCCAACCGACCATCCGCAAGTACGTAAATCCCTACCATCCTCCTCACAGTTGCCACAAGCATGAAAGAGAGTATGTCACAGTTCACGGTCTTCTCAGGCCCGACCAACCAGACAGCGGCTACGTCCCGGTCCACGACTTGCTTAAATCATCTACCAACTGCCCTTTCAACGGCTGCTGTCGCCTCCAGGTCATAGATCTGCCTTGCGATTGCGTCAATGAAAAGAAAAACAGGCATTGGGGGAAAGGTAAGCAAGAGGATATCACGCAGTGCGTGCACTTCCGCAACTATCACCAGTACAAGTACAGGACTAACCGCATCAAGGAGGCCAAGAAGGCGAACCACCATCTACTTGTTGATACAACCGACAAGCCGTGGGACGAGCCGGATCTGCCTTATCTGGACAGCTGGGTTCTCCTGGACTTTGAGGATGTCAACTTCTTCTGCGAGCGAGCTGTGTTTAGCGCCGCGAGATCGGACTTCTTGGCCAAAGGCGAGAGTCTCCTCGATGAGTTCAACAAGGCCGAGCTCTGGCAGACCATGATCAACAACAAGACTGTTGCAGAGGCCAGGGTTGCCGCTAGCGAGCTCAGTGATGAGAACAAGCAAGAGATCAAGCAAGGCGTCGTGAAGGCCTGGAATGAGATGCGTTTGCAGCAGGCCAAGCTGTGGAAGATGGACCCGGTTCGTACCGAGGGCATGCTAGGCTTTTCGCCCAAGGATCAAATTTGTCCCGAGGACCAGCCTGTTGCGAGCGGCTACTTTGTTGCACCTTTCATGCCGAAACGCCCTGTGTTGAACCCAGTTCGACTGGAGATGAAGATGCTCTGATCGTCTTTGGGAGCATTCGCTCCTCACTCGATTATAATTAAAAAAGGAAATTACCCAAAAACTGTTTACATATATGCCCGTTCCCTTCTAGACCGATAAAATGTGATTTTTTTTTTGCAAGTGCAAGACCGTGCCCTAACATATCCAAGACTTGTATCGTAAACATTAATACCCGTTCAGTGACCTCGAAAAGTGAGCCGGGTGGTACCTGTACTTGACATCATCATATCGTCAAGCAAAGGAGCGGAGGTTCTTTTATTCCGGTTGCCCCGCAGCTTCCAATCCCCAAATGCCCTTTTTTCCATGATATCCCAAGTTTTAGACTAACGACAATACTGTACAAAAACATCATAGCTGTACAGTGCACTATTCTCTTGTCAACCTGGTCCTGATGAATGAGAATCCAAGACGAACATCATCCTCAGCCTGAGACTCCCGAGGGCACAAACATGCAGCAGGAAGAGGTCGACCGTATCGCCCGCACTTTGCTAGATGGACTCGAGGACGTAGCCCGCTCGGGACCCCACAAGCAGGAACGGACCAACCGCCGCATCAGAGGTTTCCTTAACAACAGATGCATATTCGACACTTTGGAGACCCAGTTCGTCTGGGAGCATCCCAGGTGTAAGTTTTGCAGGCTGTAAGTCATGGATATCAAGCTTTACTTACTAACTGAGCTGCTCCCGTCTCGTAGACCCCAACTTCTACATCCCGCTGTCCGCCATTCTGTCGGGCCAAGGCGATGTCTCCTTCTCCCCTGATATGGAGGACATAGACAACCAGTCGCTCATCCACGTCGGCTCAGTCGCCGTCCCCGGTGAGAGACCAGCGGTCGTGGCAGCCCTGATCAATCAAGGGCCGCTCAAAGGATTCGTCAAGATCTTGTTTGATACACTGGGTAAGCAAAGATGTCTGCAACTCAACGCAAAACCATCACCTCAGCAGCTGATGCTAGTGACGCTGCCACCATGAAAGACAAGTGGATGGCCGAGGACGAGGTGCTCCCACCTTCCCATCCCAGGGATCCCTACAAACGAATCGAATGCCTTCCTTCTTCACGAACCGTGCGGGTTGTGTTCGAGGGGCTGGTCATCGCCGAGAGCAGCAAGAACAACATCTTTCTCCACGAAACCGGGCTGCGAACGAGATATTACCTCCCGATCAGCTCAGTCAGGAACCTGGGTTGGCTGAGGAAAAGCGACACGGTGACCGTGTGTCCTTATAAGGGCACGGCGGGCTATTATGACTTGGAAGTGAGTCTTGCAGGCAGAGCAGGAGGTGTCAAAGATGCGGTGTGGTATTATGACGAGCCGTTGGAGGAGGTGGCGGCTATCAAAGGGAAGATTTGTTTTTATAACGAGAAATTTGATATCGAAGTTGACGGGTCGAGTGAAGTTGCTTGAGCCATCTCGGTAGATCCCTTGTTCCTAGCCAGCTATAATGTTAATATCTTGCTACCAAAAATATATTCTCAGCTCTGCCAAGTATATATGAAGATGGCGGCACCCCTCTATGGATAAGTGTGTATGGTGCCCCTGAATGATTATGCTCATGCAACAAGAATCTTCCCAAACCTGCATGCATGTGTATCAGTCTCCTGCAGACCGGCAAAGATGGCAGCCAAACAATCATCAGCGACGAGTTCCACAAGTGACTTCCTGGCGTGGTGAGTCTCAGCTTCCGACCCAATAAGCCGGGCGCTTACTTCCACTTTGTGGGCCACATGGATCCAGACGGGTAAATGCAGCCTTAACAAGCCCGAACTGCATGAACCAGTCACTTTGGCGGAGTGGTTAACGCGCTGCCCTGCTAATTTCCCTCTCGAGGGAGTTAGCATGTTAGGCAGTTCCTTCGGGAGCGTAGGTTCGAATCCTGCAGGTGACGTTTTTTATTTGCTTTGCTATGTTTTTTTGTTGTCATTTAACATGCTTTTTATTTTTCACTTTTACTAGGAGTAGTTCTTTACAATGAATGGTCTGATACCAGGACTGAATACCGGTATATGTATTAATAGGTAGCTTAATGCAAGTCTAAAAGACAGCTTGTATAAGATGTTAAAAGTCAACCCTCCTTTTACATCCTGCCTGCAAAGCAACGTTATCCAGAACAGGCTCGGAGTCGTCATCGAGCAAGGCACCTTATATTCGTATTAAGTCAAACTATCTAATGGTCTGCACGTCCCGGTTGGGCACATCGCGGTGTCTCAACTCGGGAGCTGGACAATACCGTAACATGTCCCTTCCAGAGAGATGGAGTGCGGTGTAGTCGGTGCAAGTGAAAAAAAGAACTTAAACATGGCATACAAGCCAACCATTGTCGTTGTGGATTTTCTCCTCTGTAATCCAACATTGTGCGGTTAGTACGATGAGATCCAAGGCAAGATAGCCCAGGGTAAGCGCATACCGAGATTTATTTCACGTGTCAACGCCCACACACCAGCGTTGTTCCGGCATTCGGCTTTGAAGTACTTTTGGCCGTTCAATGACGGCTGCCGGCAGGATCCCTGGAAACCACCGCTATTGTAAGAGAGGAGAATGATTGGTTAGCAAAGCCTCGAGACCATGTTATGGGGCCTTCAAACAACGTACTTTTTGCCCCAATAAAGCTGGCCGTCGCTATTTCTCAAACAGGTGGTGAGAGGCAGCTGATTATACACTGTCCTGCCCGCCTTGTCGGAGCATGCACACTCAAGGGTGATGTCATTGTTCCAGTAATAGACGTTGCAGTCTTTGCACGACCCCGTGTAGCTTCGCTTTTCGACACCCCCTTCAGAGTCATGGGCGGCGGAGAAGACGAGAGGGCCGTCGGTACTCAGGCCGGGGCTGGGAGCCGCGACAGGAGTGGCGAGGGCGGTGCCGGCCATGAGCAGGATGGCGGCGGTGGCGGCTGAGGAAGAGAAGTGCATTGTGAATGTTTGGGTTTTGGTTGGTGGGAAGTTTGTTGGATGGATGTGATGAAGGTGGTGGTGATGACGACAAGAAGAGGAGGGACGGACATGGCATCTCGAGAGCGAACCTCCAAGTTATATGGAAAACGCGGAGCCTGTTGAGTGGAGGTTCAGTCAGGGGGAGGCAGTTTCTCGTGTCTGCCTTGCCTTCGTCTTGGGAATGGAGCCAAATAATCCCAACAATTTCCACTATCAATCTTGTTCACGTGGAGTCGTGGACTTTGACTTGGGGACACTTGCCCGTAACCGAGAGGTCCAAATCCACCATTCGTTGCCCTATGCAAAGGGTCCCCGTATAGTACGTGACATCGTGACAGGACTCTACAACAGCTTCTCCCAGTTTTAAGGCCATCGCCACGTTGGATAGAAGGGCAGGATCAATCCTACCTCTGACTAATAGCAAGAGGTCCCCTAGTACACCATGGTTGCCGTACCTGATTAAATCATTAGCTACGAGGATTCGGGACGGTCTAGTGTACGAATGCTGGCCTTAGCCGAGGTGGAGTTACGTGTAGTGATTGACCTCTCAGAAAGACCCATCGAAAAACTCCGACGGGAAGTACTACTGTAGTAACATCGCTGCGGACACGCGATGCACCTCGCTTCGGATACAAGACTGCTGCTTGTGGGCCAGTTTGGTGCGGCTCTCTCTATTTCTCTTTACTTCTGACTCTCCTTTTTTTTTTTTTATCTTTAATATGTATCCTCCTTCATTTTCATTTTCTCCACACAGATTAGACTTGGCGTGCCCCTTTAATCAGCCTCTGTGTCGACAAGAGACAATATCACGACAGTAAACAATAAAGATTGCTAATCCCTGAATACAAAAACAAACAATACCATATCATCATCCACCATCACTCATGGGGCAAACAGGCCCTCAACCCACCACCTACACCTGCGGTTGGCAGCCCAGTCAGGCTGGATGACCGAGTTGCCCGTGTCGCTAACTTGCAACGTCTTGGCCGCGTTCGTGTAGATGGGAATCACATTCGCAGCACTCGCTGGTCCAGCTCCGACCATGGCATAATCGACCACCCACTTTTGCAGGTTCAGTGCGACGGGCAAGTTGATGGGGATGCCGAAGCTGTCAGTTGACTCGCCATTCCAGAAGGTGTATGCAACATCCTCGGCATGGATCTTGGGAAAGACGTCGAAGATGAAAGCCCGCGATGCATTCTTGTATGCCAAGTGAGTCGCAAAGGCGTTGCACTGCACGATGCCCTCTGCGAGAGCGAGACGCAGACGGGAGGACTGGTCGGTGTAGCCTTGGGCGCCCGAAAAGTCCTCTGGGTAGACGGTCGTAGCTAGCTGGTTGATCTTGGAGGCCGGGATGGACGGCATGAGTTGCTGGAAGAGGGCCTTGAAGGCGGTATTGTCCTGCACGCGGGGATCGGTGAACAGGAGACCCTCGTCGGACGTGTACGAGACCATGACCTCGACGTTCTTGGGCACTCTTCCCTTGCGGAGGAGTACGGGGAGCTGATCTGGGACGAAGATGCCGTCTACGTTGGGACCGAGAGTGAAGTGGTCGAATCCGGCGGCACCAATGACAGCACGGTTGACATCGGTCAGGGTGGAAGAGGGCAGTGCGCGGAGGGCGGCGATGGAAGAGACACCGGCGGCGGCGAGCACTTCGTTGTAGACACCGGCATAGACTGCCTGATCGGTGGCCGGCCGAGTGGCGGGCGACTGGAGCAGAGCACGCTTGAAAGGCACGGGGGCACCGTTGTACGAGGTCAACAAGAAGGCAATGCTGCTCGCGCCAGCCGACTCGCCAAAGACGGTGATCTTGTTGGGGTCGCCGCCGAACTTGGCAATATTGGCTTTGACCCAGAGGAGGGCCAGCTGCTGGTCCATCAGACCGGCGTTGGTGGCCACATCAAAATCAAGGGGACCCTTGGGCGGGAAACCAAAGAGACCGAGACGGTAGTTGATGGCGACATAGACGAAGCCCTTCTTGCCGTCGCGGAACCCCTGCTTGATGAGCCCGGCGGGGTTGCCATCCTTGGAGCCGCCAGCAAAGCCACCGCCATGGATCCACACAAGCACAGGCAGATTCTTGGGCTTGATGCCAGGGCCGTCAAAGACTGCCTTGGGGGCCTTTACATCGAGGTAGAGGCAGTCCTCGGTCTCACGTGGATCAACTGGAGGAGGTGGTCCAGGCGGTGGTCCAGGCGGCAGGGGTCCGAAGAGCTGTGCCAGCATGTACGGGACTGAGATTCCGAACCATGCCGGGTTCGCGCTGGGACAGATGCGCTGGACCGAGCCGTCATTGACGGTGCGGTTGATGGATACTTTGGGGAATGGCGCCTTGAAACGGCGAGACCCCGTGGGGGGCTCGGCATATGGAATGTTATTGAAGGCGTAATATGATCCAGTTGCCTGTGTGAAAAGTTGTTAGCATCGACCAAGTTCTTGATCATCTCTCGTGTTTGTCTAAGAGTGTATTTTTCTCACATTGAGAGCTCCAAGATGGACTGACACGCCAAGGTCGACAGTGGCTCCCAGGACCGCCGGAGCTTGCGCCAAGGCCAGCAGGCCAGCGAGGATGAGTTTGTTGGCCATAGCGAAGGTGTGAAGTCTTAAGTATGATTGACTAGACCTGATCAGCTCGGAAAAATGAGATGTTTTGCTTGGAGGAGGGAGATGATGGGAAATATATGTAGCTACGTACTAAATCACCAACAAGCCAATGCATAATATTCCCTACTGGTAATCATTAGCATGTGTGGCATGCTCGTCCTATCCATGCTTGGGGTCACATCGTCGTCGCGCCGCCCTCTAACAGCTCTTAGCGACCCACAAGCGAGATCACTGAATTTGGTAGCGGAGTATTGGAGGCACCACGAGCCTGGTAAACGCGCGTGCCAAGAACTGTGCTTGTTCCAAGCAGCTGAACCTCCATCTCTTCTATCCTCTATGAGATTTATGTGACTTGATGATGGCATATCCTTGACTATAGGCCACCGTGCAGGTGTGTGTGCATACTCGGCGCACGATGTAAGCGCCAGCTGTGTCTTGTAGGGCGATGCCGTCCAATGGGCAGCTTAGTCCTTTCTCCCGGCAGCCATCTTCGGCACTTTAACATGTCAAATATAGGCCGTCATAGATGCAGCATCTCCGAGTTTGGGACTCATGGCTTGGTGGCGGACGGGCAATATTGATATTATTGAATATCGAGCCCTGCCTTGATGACCTGCTTACTCGATACCTTGGCCGTATAAGTCGAGCAGATACAGAATGTGTTTGTCGTGACAGTTAGGTGTCTCGGTGTGCAAAGCTGAGGAATCCTCTTGTGCTAACAAAGGTCTCCAGGACGTGGCCAGAGGCACAGAACCGTTCTCATAGGTGCGGTTATCTTCTTCCCGTCTTGTGGCATTCAGACTATGGGATAACTGCATCAGCGACTCGGGAAGCAGATACAAGACCGCCAGCAGCCCGAGGGCATCAGATCAGACAACCAACCAGCACCTCCAATAACAGAGACGACAGCAGCTGACGGGATGAACGCCAAGTTTCATGTCCGGTCTTTCTGTAGCGTGCCGTTCCTCTCCGACCCCCGCATCCTTCTCGATCCAAGACCCCGCTCCCGCTTCTTCGGGGACCATCGAGCATGATCCCACGATAGCGCGGTAATTATAGCCACACCCACACACGTGTGTTTCCAGGCCACGATGTTCCTGCATGCCTTAGTCATCCTCGGCTCCTTGACCGTATGCAGTAAGGGACGGGAAAGCCCCATACCGGTGACGAGAGCCGCCCGTCGTTGGGTGGGAATAGCCGCTCTTGATGGGGAACTTGGAATCAACACTTGCCCAATCTCTGTTAGCTGCAGCCTCTAACCTCCACAACTTTTCCACTAGCGATCGCGGGAGACTACCTCGAATCGAGCCTTTGACCCGTATGGCCTACCAAGACGATGAGACCCATGCCCAAGGTAGCCGATGGCAATAGAGAGAACCCACGATTCATACACCTCTGCCGGGGTTTGTTTTCGAACAGACCAGGGGGGTTAGTTTGGTGGGAGATTTCTTGTTGTGACTACATGCAGCCACTGATGTGAGTAGATCTTCTAGTAATTTCCATGAAGAGTAACCTCCTTGCTCCTCCCTGCTACGTTGTGTGAAAACCCTGGTCTGTTCGAAAACAAACCCCGGTAGAGGTGTACTCCGTAGTAGGCAACCAAGTCCACCCTGTGTTCTAGTGCACATCTCGAACGATTTGTCATGTTCATGGCGCTATGGACTATGGACCTAGGCGGGCATCCTTTGCGCGGTCTCTATGTCTCTGTTCCGCCCCCAAGTCCAAGAGCAATGCCCTTGGTTGATAGATTAAAGACGGGACAAAGATGTGTCAACAACACCACTTCAGCTCGTTATAATCGACACGCCACCGATCCGTTCCATGTCTTGTGCAGCTTGTTCAGTCATAGTCGTAGCACAAAACATCGCCCTGGATGTCCATGACCTCGTCCACCGTCTGATCGGGAACAGTACCATACATCTGCAGCTTGTGCGTCAAGGTTACATTCGTTCCTACATCTCCCATCACAAGCGGCTCTCTGCATGCACACCATCGTTAGTCTTCCTTGGTAACAGAACCATTGAGATTGTACATGGAGACGACAGGACTTACGGAACATCATCCGGCCGAGCAAGATCCCTGGGATCGAATGGCGGAAAGAACATGCCCGGATCAAAGCCCGGGGGTAAGCCCCCCGCAGGTCCACCGCCTCCCGGAAAAGGAAATCCTGCTGCAGCCGGCTTGTTGTTGCCCCCGATTTCCTTCAACCTCACCTCGGGGCTCTGGGCCTGCCACTTGGCCCATATGCGGTCCAGCCATGTGTGATGCAGGTAGAATATGGGATCCCCAGGCGAGGAAACTGGGTTGGTCATGTCTGCGCCCACACCGCCGTGTCCGGCGCCGTGTGGACCGGTCGACGACTCGACGCAGGCCCAGAAATCGAGATAGTTGGTCTTGGCCAGACAAGTGTTGACGGTCGCTTGGGAGGCGCCCGAGGTGGCCATGTCGCTGATCCATCGTCCGATACAGTGGTCTGCAAGCTTGTACCCGGGTCCGATTGGGTTCTTGTACGAGGCAAAGGGCCCGGTCTGGATGCAGGCCAGGGATCCGTTGCGCACTCCGTTTCCGCCAAAACCCGGCGTCTCGGAAAAGAGGATCGACTTGGAGAAGGCGCCGGCGTCGACGGTTTCATCCCAGTATCTGTTCGAGTTGGAGCCTTTGGTGAGAAGGGCTGTCACTGTGAAAGGGGCAGGACGGAGAAGTCAGCTTACGGCTGGGCGCCAGTATATCCGCATTCCTTGCGCAGCGCTTCTTCATGAGCCCAGACATAGAGCCGATGAAAGGGAAAGAACTGTCCCACGAAATGCGCAATCTCGGCCTGGGAAACATGGACAGCCTGGAACTCATCAAACTTGCTTCTGGCTCCACGCAGTCCGAGTGTCCCAGGTTTCGACATCAGGCACAATTCGGCGTCGATGTATGCCTGTCTCTCGGCAGTACTGAGCGTGTGCCTAGTGGGTTTCATAGCCACGGTCAGCCATTGAATCAAGAAAGGGACCAGGACGTTGCATGTCAGATCTTACCATGATTTTCGAACACGTGGGCTGACGCATTTCTTGGTCGTGGTCTGTCGAGTCTCGACCAGAGGTGCGGCCAGCGAGTCCCCCAGCAGACATAGGCCGAGAAGAATTTGGCTCAACATTTTGAACTGCCTGCTCGTAGGATCACCTCCGTCCTAGTACCAATGACCCAGTCCTGCTCCAGCTTGGGAATGCGGCGGGCGCTGGAAGATATATATATTACCCATATTCTCCCTTGGCCGGCCATTCAGTCACTCAAAATATCTTTAACGGCTAATATCTTCGCAGGTCATTAGAGGGGAAACTACCGCTACCGGAGCCGTGGTCCCGAAATACCGTGGTCATCTTGGCTATACAACTCTGGTCTAAGCTCGAGGAGGATGCCGAGTTTGTATATTAGGATTTGGCATTAAATGGCCAATCGAATTGCTAATACTGGCAATATCTCGTGTTCCTGTATGTTTCAACCGCAAACGAATGCACGAGTTCTCCCACATCCGACTCAAGACGGTTATTACCCCGGATTTCTTCCACAAACCCGGGAAATCACCGCGGCAGATGGACCACTATAAATCTCTGACAACCTCCACCGAGAATTGGAATCATTTAATCTTGATTGCTACCGCGCCTTCACTGTTCTGAACCCTCGCTGCCCAACTACATATGGATTTCACAAAACATGGCTGATCGCCCTTTTGCTGACGAGGGCCTGTCTATGTCGCCGCCGCTAAAACCACCGTCTGGCCTTTAAGTGTAGGCATTTATTCGAGCCAGTCAAGGTATTTCTTCGAGCTAGTTAAGTTATTTATTCCACTTAGTCGAGGCTATGCTAATTAGATATTTGCCTGTAAATTTACTATCGTATTGTAATTGACCTTGGGACACTAGATTAAAGGCCAAGAGAGTGGTTTTAGATATACCGTACCTCTCCTGTGCGGTTCTTTTGCTCTCATCCGATATGCAACTTCGGCTATAAAGTCGGCAGGCGGTACACTTATAAAGAGGCAATGCCAGGCATCACGTGGCAACAGATGGAACATTATTCCCGACAGGACTTTCCGCATCCGTTGCAAGCAACGTCCTATTGAAATATGTCTTTACGAGTCTACTGATCATGTAGTTTCTAGAAATCAGCAACTTGAACAAGCGACAGGTACCGCACGAACGCGCATGACCCGGTCCATTGCCTGTTGTTACTGCTTACATGATCTGACCTCATCTACCATCCTTTGATAAAGTCGGAGCGTTTATGTACAACAAACTTGCTGCAGAAAAGAGACCACAACCACACATTGGCCCTCCACCGAATCTGGGGTAACTCCAGGCACCGACTCCAAAAGTATGCAGTTCCGGGCTCGCCGTCTGTGCTTTCCCGGTCCCGACAAGCCGGTTCTCCTTTTCGTGTGGTTGTGGCACGGTGCGACACGGAACGGAGGCCAACCTTGTGCGCGTCTGACGGTCAAGAAACACAGCGCCGTATTTTAGACCTCTCAAGATGCTTCTCTGCAGAGGCATTGGTGGTGCTGCGGCGCTGCCCGGCTTTCATCCACACCTTAAACGGCGTGGTCGGATGCAGTTTCTTTTGATCCGATTGCGGCACAGGTCTGTTTTATACAACTGCCCATATACGAAGTTTTTAGCCTGGAGTTCTAATCGTACACAAATGCTACTGCCTAGGAAGTTACCCCAATACGCCCCATGTATAAGCAAGGACTACATATACTTGATGAAGATATTTACAGAATATCGAAGACGGGGATGATGGAGGACTCCGTAGCAAGGTCCTGCTCAGGGTCGGCCCCCAAGCTGTCGGCTGATATAAAATATCTGCCGCTCACAGACTTGGAATACGCAAGACCAATACTAGTATACAATACTATAATACACAGCAGTAGATGTGGAATATGGTACTTAAACTTGACGTTGTATTATGCTTTCTAAAGGGTGTAACTCAGGTCGGAAAGGGTTGCACATTGTAACGTTAAGTTTTGATAACTGCGAAGTTTAAAGTCTAGAGTGGAGATAAAGGTATGAAATACAATAACGAAAAGAATTGAAAATAAAGGCGTGAGGAGGGGAAAAGAGAGTTTCTAGCCTGCCACGGAAAGAATCGAACCAGCAATCTCCGCCACATTGGCCCACATATTAGAAAGAATGTGTTGTACCCCGGCGCCTCAGTGAAGCTGGTAGCCTCGAAATCCAGAAATGTTGTATGCCCCATGATGCTCCTGCCCTCTGCTCGCGCCGACCAATCATGCAAAGACCATTCCGACAATAACTTGAACAGTAAGCAATACAAACCTCCAAGCGCAAACAAGACGTGTGAGAGAGTGACAAGAACTGGCAAGAAAAATGAACGAGATGTGCCTGTTGCTGTGTTGCTAGGTGAGAGCACTGTCGATGAAGCTTATCAAGCTATTACTAGTACCAGACAGGCGAGACCTGCCAGTGCCGAAGCATGTTGTTGACCGCCATATCCCATTCATATTGGAAACAGGCAGCTAGGGCGTCAATGTCTTCGGCCGAAGGCTCGTTGGGAGTCCACATCTCGGGTCTAGCCGCTTCGGACGCAGCGTAAGTTGCGATGAGGTTACTATATTGTGATGACCGTTAGCCTCGATGATTTGGTAAGAGATGACGAATGCTATATGTGAACATGGTTGTGTAAGGGATGAATAATGTAGCCTTGGCAAGCCGTGGCACTCATGCGGCCAAGAGGGCTCACAGTGGTGTGATGGCCCTAGGGTAAAGCAGGATCGCCTAAACCCGCTGCACTCGGGACAAATAGGGAATGCGGCCGCATACGGTACATGCATAGGGCACTGTTAAGCTCGTGGAGCGGTCACCTCGCCCGCCTGGCTGCGTCATATCTGACCCCCCCCTGGCCCTTGCAGCGGGAATGTCCCATTATCAAGGCTGTGGTAATCAACCTGTCGATATGACAGACGTCTCCATGGACAATGAGAAGAAAAAAATCAAGATAAAAGAGAGCTTTTTGGAGGGCTTTTTGTGAAGAAGGGAGAAAGGGGATCAACATGACATACTCGTCCCTGATTTTGACAAGCACCAACCAGGCATAGTTCCAGCTCCTGTTGGAGTCGGGATCATTGTCCACCAGCATCTTGGCCTCAGACACGATATCTCCGCAAAAGGGGAACTTGGTGGTCAGCCCGCGCAGCTCGCTGAGCATCTGGTTCGAGTTGACATAGTACTGCCAGGCCGTCGTCATGGGTTCCTGGAAGGCCCGCGAGTCTTCCTCGGACTCGCAAGACGCCGCCACGCGCTCGATCCGGCAGAGCTCTGTCAGTGTGTTGACCCGGTGAGTTCTGAGCGAGTCGATCAAGGTGCGGATGTTCTGATAAGTAAGGGGAATCTGGTCAGCTCTGTCTGCGTCGTGGGCCTGGTCATTCTCGCTCTTCATGGAAATTGGCCGGAAGCCCGGCATGCTTTCTCTTTGAGATTTGGAGGATTTGTGTGTTTTATGGGAGCCAGTAGAGGGCTTAGGAAGCGGGCGTTTGGAGTGATGTTTGTTCATTGTGAAGGACTTTGAATGACGAGGACTGGTGTTGATTCTGATTCTGGTGTTTCTTGTCCCACATCTGCTCATGACTGAGGGGCCTGGATTTCTTTTATGAAAACTAGAGTGGCAAATCCAAGACTCACTTGTCTAGAGTTGGAGCTCCTGCTGCTCCTCGACGACCCTCCACGGCCGCTGCCACTGCTGCTCGGCGAGCTGCCACTGTAATTTGATCGGGATGAGCGAGACGACGACATGATGGTGTTTCTTGGTTGGGCACTGGTGCAGGTGGTGGCAATATAGTTGACCCGTTTCGGAGTCCGAATCTCGGTAGTGGCGGAGGTAAGGCCGGTACAGGTAGGTGGACTGATATAGGGCTGCAGGCGTACAAGTTGGCCTTCCGAATATCCGGTTTGGTGTGGCTGGAACTTGGTCGAGATGTATCGAAGGCTTAAAAGGAGCTAAGGATTTGATGGCAGAAGTAGTGAAGTAGGTTTGAATCAGGAGGGTGGTGATGTCGATGTCTTTAGTGAGCCACGACGACAAGGGGGATGTTGACGGTTTATATCCTCGCGATCGAGCATATCCTTCTTTCACTTGTCCCAGCCCGAGTCGGATGATGGCGAGACTAATCTTGATGCCTGCCCAGTCACTCCCGAAGGGTCAGGTTTCTTTCAGCTGCATGGGGCCCACTGGTCCCGGGAACTGAAGACGCGGACCGTTCGTAGGGCTGAGGCGAGATGGGATGACAAGAGTGGTCCGAGACTCCGAGTGGGTATACCTCTCTCTGATCGGAGCCTTTTCTCAAGTCTGACGTGCAGTCATACCGTTTGTGGGTAGCACAAGAATCATGTTTATCGACGTCAAGGTTAAGTTTAGTAAGTGGTGCGATCGAAGGAACAACAAGGCGGTTCAGGTCTAAGGCAGCAGATGACCAAGACAGCTCGGTCTGGAAATGAAGCACGAGGAGGTAGGAGTAGCCAGTCAAGGGCGGGAACAGGATCTACTACGCATACCGTCCCGTATATCTCCAATACGGGATCTGTGTACTCGCTCTCGCCCTGACATTGAAAAAGAAAACCCCAAGATGAAGAAGGCCAGGACCCACCACTTCGGGGGATATATGGAGCAGGGTAGTAGACAGGCACCGGCCATAGGTGGACTCGATGCAGGAGCATTGAGCGTATGCCGGGCCCCTGGCCAAGGGCAACGAGGGTGCTGGTATGCTTGCAACTTGCAAGTACCATGGCTTGGTCGGGGCACGACTCGGATGTTAGAACCTCTCGGGACGTGTGGCTGGTACAAAGCGTGACAGGACGGACATGTAAAACAAGCAGATGCGTAGGCAATACCAGGACCAGAGTCCAGAGACGAGTTTGGGAAGGTGAGAGATGATTCGGTCTACAGAAAAGAAGCTTGGCATGAGTAAAAAGGAGCAAAGGGTTTGTGACGACATTTGATGATCTGACCGGCCATACGGGGTATCATTGGAAGAGCATCCAAGATGATAATCTATTATGTATGCTGACTACAGCTCCATATTTGGGACTGGCGAAGAGGGAAAGGGTTTGAGAGCCTCTTACATGTCTGGACGGACCAATCAGAGGCCGTGAATGACTTTTCTCCCATGAGATTAGTCCCCATCGTGCCATGTACCTTGACCCGGGTCAAGGCCTTTTTCACGGCCGCCTAAACCCAGGTTTCGCTAAGGACTGGACTAGTATACAATGGATACCAGAGGTGAGAAATTAGCGGCACGGGTAACTCGATGTGGCACTAGTGGGGGGATGATATTGTGATCATGGAGAGTCTCTGCTACGCTGCTAGTGTAAACAAAAAAATGTCAGTTCTGTTTGATGCTGGATATTCAGGAGGTTCTTTGACTTAACCGGGAAGGTGAAGTATTCCGCTGGGCAACCGAAAGCCAACGTCTGCGGGGCTGGCATTCAGCACCAGGTTGCAACGCCAATTGGGGCAATTCTAATTCAGCCCCTGAAGTGCCTCTCCCACGATTTCGTCCCACTGTACTCCATATTGTCACGGTTTCACTCATTTTGGGCCAAATGTTTGTAAACCTGCCGCCTGGTTTCAAACCTGTTGTTGTTGCTTCTGGGAGTAACGCTGATCATCTAAGTCTATCCATATGGATGTGGGTATCCACACGACACAATCAACTCTGCACCAATGTGGCCAGCTTGTCCATATTCGGCGATGCGTTGTGAAGATCATGGCGGTACCTGGCAGAAGGTGCAGCAAGTCCTCTGCACAGGCGCGGGTGAGTGCAGTAGGCGTCTATCATCATGGAAACCCAGATGCTTCAGAGCGCGGCACAGCGGTAAAAGTGAATCCCTAGATGGGACCAGATCGCCCATTGCCCAGGTGTTGGATTGGGTCTTGTTCGTGTCGGCTATGTTTTTCTCGTGCCAAAGTGTACCGCTGGGTGTAGTGTGTAGTTTCTGGGCCTGCGAAATAGCCGAGGAATACGGAAGTGAAAAGTCGTGTCTGGGTGTTGGTTTTGACACTGATCAAGTACCTTTGTCGACTGTCACTGTTCGTAGCAAACAATCCATGATGCTGGCTGTGAGTCTCATTGCCATATCTGAGAGGCAGCCCGAAGGGTGAAGACTGCCGTATGCACGTAATTCTTGACAGTAGTAATATTTCCACGATTCCATATTCTCTCGTAAGCTGGCCATGAGCTCCGGCCCCCTAGACTTCCGAAGCATGCATCATGAACTCCGGCAATGTCAGAATGGGACGGGGCAGAAGCATCGAAGCCAAAACGAAGGATGCACCGAGGACATGGCGAACAGAGCCATGACATACAGTGGCTACTTATCGGGCTGTAGCTCAGCGGCGTTGGTGTTGAAGACATGTGTCGAGCAAAAATTTGCTTCTGGTGCTTCTTTTGGAGGAGATTCTGGTGCCATGGTAGGCCGGGTGGTTCAGCTTTTTAGGCAGCCGAATTCCCAGCGTGATAGGCCAGTAAGCGCCAACCAGGCCCGGGGGCCGGCATGGTTTCCGCACCTCTGTCGTCTGCGCTAATGTCGCTTGCTGGCAAAGAAATCCCTTCCGATATTGACGTCTGGAAACCGTGGAGACTACGGGGTAGAAAAGTTCCTTTTAATTACTTCGTCATGAAGTCGGGAATTACAGCTGACATGATGCCGGCTGCCACCAAGAGTGTCGGCCCTGGTTCCCGAAAAAAAAAAAAAAAACAATCACACCCGGTCCACCATTTATCAGTTGCTGGGAACGGCCCGCGTGGTGGATAGCTTCAAATGCTGTCGCTGAAGTGATTGCCAAACCACAAAACGATACTGGATCATTGGACTGAGTATCCGAAACGAAGAAAAATTGACAGGAGAAAAACAAAACATCTGGGAAAACAGAAGGTTATTCTGCGCGGTTGCGCTTGTAAGAGCCGCGGATAGTTGTACGAAGAGGTCTGGATGTTTGATGTAGACTCGAACAGGTGCTGTGAAACAGTGAAACGAAACAGTGTTCGGTTCATGTGACCCCCACCTTCCACGTTGTTGGAAATAAGTTCGGGCCGCGGTTTTAGCGCAGTTTCTCAGTAAAGGCGCTGAAGGATACCCCGCGTTTCTAACCCGCTAGCGGGCAGGGTACGTTAGCGTCAAACTGCAACAGCCCCAGGCAATTAGATTTACAACGAGGCAGCCCAAAACATCGACAGTGTGGAAGGTACAAAACCTCTTTACTACCTAATTATGACTCTCTCGTTCAGATCAACTTCATTTCTTCGGAAAGCCAATCATTCCGACATGGCAGTCTGGTTCACTCCCAGGCGCGCCTTGTCAGGCTCAATCCGAAAGAATCTCCCGTGCCAAGTTCAACTCGCGAATTGGCCCATTGGTGATGTTAATCTGTGACTCGCTTGCCGAATCTATCACATGTTGCAAATTGCAGAGAAGTCATAACCGTCGCTCGCGTGAGATGTCGTCAAGTCTAGGGCTTTCCCACGTGCTTTTCAGCTGGCTTGGTTCCTCGAGGACGGCCACTTCAACATCAAAATTGCCCTTCTCGACCTTTGATTGGCCAGGCCAAGGCCCACAATCGTTGAACAGTTGAGGCTCTCGTCTCGCTAAAACTCCCCGGGAGCGCTGCCCTACCCGTGTCTCACCTCTCGCTGGAGGGGGAAGCTACCCACCACACCACCCGGATTGGGCGGTCCATCCTCCCCCTCAGTGCCGTTGCGGCGTCCGCAGGTTCACGGTCCCACAAGCAGCACTTCGCCGCAGGGCTCTTGAACAAGCTCCATATCATTTACAGGCGAATCCCGCCACTCAGAGTGCCAGAGCCATCACTTGCAGTGGCTGCGGCTTCAGCGCGACAGGGGCTTGACCTTGTTATGTCACTGGATTACCGAGACTGAGGAACTGTCCGTACGAACGTACTTTGCATATACGTACACCCGTCCAATAATACCGTTGACTTGCATCTCGAGTTCATGGATTGAAATATTGACCGGCAGGCAAATTGAAGGCATCGGTTGCCCACTGCCTGAGGTACCTATCTTTTTGCAGCGACTGGCCAAAAATTTGACAGCCAACGTCACGGGTGACAACAACCACCGAGTTAGACGATGCTGACAAAGTCCGGGTGACTGCTCCTCGAATTCTTATCTAATCAATCTACCAGTAGGTTAGTGCTATTTCCAGATCATTCGGGGACCGCCTTACTAGTATGAAAACCGACCTTCCCATTTTAGCAGCAACCCTTGAAAACAGCGAAAATAAGCCCACAAGACAGGATAAATCAGGCACGCCATGACTACATTGGCGACATTTCACAAACCATCGTCTCAAGCCGCTATGACTGAATCCGGCCTTCCCCGCGTGATAGAATCAACCAATGCCACGCATTACATGTCGCAATGGACTAGTCACCATAGGGATATAGACTCTCATGATGTATATGATACTATCAGTTCCCTTTTAGGTAACATTTCCGTTTCAAGCACGATCTGATGTCAGGGAAATACCGCTGTTATTGTTCATACGTCCCGAATACATATAAGCGACCAACCCGAGGCCTGGAATTCCGAACTTGCGAAAATAAAATAAAAAAAAGACCAAAACTACGTGTACATCATTATCAACTAGGCCGACGATCCGGCTTTCCCAAATTGGAAAATGGAGCTGAGATGCAATAGTCGCATGCGTCCTGTCTGCCTATGAAATCGGGCAACCCGCACGCACGGCTGGGTTAGGTAGTGAAGTGGGCATTGTTGACATTGCCCCTTATCGCACCCTCCTCGCTGCTCTATCATGACTCGATCGGCAAACGCCCGAATCGCAATCATTCACCATGGACAGTGCAATGTCCATTAGGCGGCTGTTTGCCTTGTTGCCTTTCCCGCATTGGACTATGACTTTCCCATATTTACTCGCAGCTCGTATCAAGACTGCCTAACGGGCCAAGACAAGACTATCCTCGTAATCATGAACATCGAAACCTGCACTCTACCTGAGCCTCCCATTTTGAAGGTCCAATTTTATAAGGAGCTAGTAACGGCTCATGCAGTCAGTGGTTGGGCCTTGGGACACATATGGACCGCTACCACCACTACCAGGACCGATGAGGCAGAATGCAAACCTGAAGTTCCAAAAAAAGCCAAATACGAATCGGCGTCCACAAATCAAACCTCAACACCAAGGGGAGCCAAGGCCATCGTTGGACAGCAAGCCCAAGGTGAAAGAGGTAATCCGAGTCTCGAGAGGTAATCAAACCGATGACCACTATCGTAGTATACCTAGTAGCAGCACGGGTCACAGACATACTCACCGACCTGACGCGCATCCATCAACATTAGTGAAGGTGGTGACAGGCAAATCACATGCAACTGAATGGGCTCGACGTGGATTTGCAGCCAGGAAGACAGCATCATGAAGCAGAGCAAGTGATACCAGACGTCATATCTTGATTTATGATGACTCAACGCTCCATATGTGTCGCCGCAACGCCGTATACACCGTGACCAAACTCGTAACTTTGCAATGAATCCTCCAATCGTTTGGTACTCCGGACGCAACTCACAAGACCAACTCAGAGTCCAACCAGAATATACCATCGCTTCAATGTCAATGCCCATCCCAATTTGTCCCTCCATCATGTGATCCTCTGTGGTGACCTTTCAAGCGGTTTGTTAGAATCATTATCATCGTCATAATTATGCCCACGCGGCGAGTTTTCAACACCAGACACCAAGTAAATGTCTCCGTCGCCACCAGTGGCAACAACCACATCCCATCTCATCCTGCCTCGGCTTCGGCCTCAGATGACAGAACTGAGAATCTCGGATCCCGGCGACAGTTGCTTCATCGCTCGTCAACAGTACCACTGAATCCCCCCTCTTCCTCGTCCCCTTCATCCTCGCTGATAGGTTCCTCAAAATCAGCACTCTCCAAGCCCTGACCCTTGCCATCAATCAGCAGCGTGCCAGCCCACCCAAGCAACGTCACACCAGCAAACAGCCCCCAAGCCAGCGCCTCGCCCTTGGGTTGGACCCTCGTGGATAACGTGAACAAGCCGCCCGATAAAAAGGGGCCCACACTGCGGCCGGCGGCGGACAGGGTCTGGGCGATGCCCTGGAGGGTGCCTAAGGTCTCGTGGGATGGCGCCGAGTTGGTAATCTATTTTTCCATGAGTGTTAGCTGAAGCTTGGACGAATGAACGATTCATCTCGCAAGAAGGTTCGCAATACAAAATGACGATGGTAAAACGTGAGCCGAGTAATCAACCGATCATGAACAGGAAAGTGGTCTCGTCGTGAGCAATGTGTCGGTTACACGAAACGGGCGCGGCTATTAATCATCAGGGTAACATGTCGTCCGCCAAAAATACACATGATACCTGGCTCCCATGAAACCAGGCAATCGGTTGTGTCACGATACACAACATGCAACGCTGAGCAAATGGGTAAGGTAGGCCGGGTAGCCTGTGGGCAGGAATGGCGTAGTAAGGTAATAAAAAAATCCAATAAAGCCCGAGGCAAAGAAAAAGCGCAGCTGGACGACGATGAAGAATGAATGAGCGAGAAAAGAAAAAAAAACAGAGTTACTCACCAACAACATGACACTACTCAACCCACCCACGGCACAGATATTCTTGAGCACCAAGATAACACCCAATTCACTCCATAACCATCCAGCGCCCGTGCCAAGACCCAAAAATGGCTTGCTCTCGTTCAGATAGCCAACGAAGGGCATGAGGGCCATGCTGATGGCCATGCCCAGAAGTGAGTACCGATAGGTGCCTAGGTTGCCCAGTCTGGCCTTGAGGGGCTGGTACAAGAAGCCCTGGAACAAGATGGTGGCGAGTCCGGCGAGGGACAAGCTCAGGCCAATCGTGCTTGGGCCTAGGTCTCGTCCAGTTGGTGGTGGGGCCGATGCAAATATCGGGTAAAGAGAGTTGAACGAGATGTTGGAAAGCTGGAATACAAGATAGCTCACCAGGACAGCGAGCGTGGTCCGATTGGCGAGTTGGCGGACAGCAGGGTTTTTGCTTATGTTTGCAAGGGCGCTGTCGTCCTTGTTGTCAACGCCACCCGGGCTGGAGGCTGACCCTAGGAGAGTCCGAGTCTCGTCTGGGGAGGTGTCTTGGTGATCGTCCTGGTGATCGTCCTGCACCCTGGAACCGCTCCCCCTTCCAAACAACCCGCCCAGCCAATTCCCAATCCTGCCGAGTCTTTCCTTGAAGGTGACGGACTCTTCTTGCTCTAGGTCGTCCTTCTCCAGTGTCTCCTCGAACCATATTGCTAGAACCAGTACACTGACGCCCAGAAAAGCCGCAGCTACCAAGTTCGGGGCCAGAAACGGGTACTTGCCACCAGCAATATCTACCCCGACCAACAATCCTCCCAGTGCCGGACCTGTGATGCTTCCCAGGCTATACATGACTGGCAGCCAAGTAAAAGCCCTGCTCTGGTTGGTCTTGTCCGTGACCTCACCCAAACAGGTAGGCACAACGGCGGCATTTCCATTCAGCAAGCCCATTGCCACATGCACAGCGAGCAACTGTCTGTAATCGGCACAAAAGCCAAAGAAGACAAAACAAAGGCCTAAGAGTGCGGTGCCCAGCAGCATTACCGGCTTGCGGCCCATTCGGTCGGACAAGTAGCCCCAAATCAAGTTGGTGGCTAACTGCGCGAGGGCGAAGGACGAGGCGAGCAAGCCAACGTAGACACCTTCTTGTCCTGCAGGTATGGCCGGAAAAGAGCCAACCATGGCAGGCAAGTATGGACCTATGCTATTCAGTGCTGTCTGCTCTGCTAGAGACAAAAAGGCCAAAAGACCCAATTGCTTCCATGGTAGAGGCGTTTCTTCGACGTGTGGCGGATCGCTTGAGACGGATGAGCGGGAGGGAGAAGAAAGGCCATTGTCTTCGTCATCGCCGTCATTGACCGAGAATGCGTCGCCAGTACCGCGGCCGGGACGAACTACGCGGCCAAGGGCTTGTTCTCTGGGGCTGACCCCAGGCGCAAAGGGGGAGTAGATGGGTTGGCCGCGCTGGTTCTCGGACGGGGTTTTGGGAGGCTGTGTCGGGAAGGTGTGATATCGATTGTGTGTCGAGATGCGGCGGATCGGGCCTTGTGTGGGAGGAGCGTTGCTGCTCTGGCGCCGTCGCCGGTGGTCGGCGGAGGAGCTTGGTTGAGAAGGACCATCGTACGGCGAGGACCCGAACTGGGGGAATGGTGCGCCGGCGTGGAACGAGCCACCCGAGTGCAGACGGCGCGGTCGCGAGAGAATGGCGTTGGACGAGACGGTCGCTGCGGCAGCGCTGGCGGCGACGTTGACGTGCACCATTGCGGGTGTCTAACGATTTGTATAGCGGAGGAAAGGTGACGGGTTCACTCGCTTGTTCTTCAGTCGGTTGTTGCGAGGCAATCGATCTTTAAAGTCTTTGCGACATGGTCAGGCAACCAGATTGTGCAACCTGAACGTCGGGTCGGGCTTTTGTTCTTTATGGTGGTGAGCTGAAGATTGTTTGTCGTACATACATGTACGAAGATAGACACTGTTACCTACTCTAGGTAGGTGCGTCAAACAGCAAATCAATGTCGCACCTTGCTTGGTCTTTCTTATGGTTGATGAATGATTATGGCCCCGCCAGCAAGGTTCCATTGATGGCTGCCAGTGGCTAGAGGAAACCTGAAATGGTGATGTAATGCCTGAGATCTGATGGGGCCGTAAAAGCCTGGGAATTGGATCTCCCCGGGCCATGCAGGGACCGGGGCTCGCTGAGTTGCGGGGCCCTGCTGATTCGCCGACTTTCCTCCGGGGAGTGCCAGTGGGCTTTCATGTTTGGCGGGGAAACTCTTGAGCCAGGGCCAGTTCCAGGCTGTTTTTGCTGAAGTGTATGTACATGTACTGTACAGTACTGTACGCAGAATGGACGCAACAGTACACAGTACCCCCCAGATTTCCTCCTTGCGCATGTCAACACCAAAACAACATCATGATGCTCATGACCACTTTGCGAGACTCGGAGTGAGCCAGCGTGAATACTGCCACGACCGCGCCATGAGCTACCAAGACTACTTGCTGTGCAACTTTGTTGCTGCATATTTTGATTCACTACCTAGAATCCGAAGTCATACTTCATCTAAGGTAATGGCACTGGGGGATGACCCTAAAACTTTGGCGCACCGAGTGGTGCAAGACCTTAAATTCTTTGAAAGAAGAAAGAGAAAAGGCATGATGAATGCACCTTCCTACTGCCGCCATTGCAAAGAGAGGAACGATTGAAGAAGAAGGCGAAGGCGTGACTGAAAGCGTTTTTCAGAATGCCTCACGTTCTCCAAGTCATTCGCCACTTGTTTTACTTGCTGCTCTTTTCCTTCTACTCCGGACTATACAGATTGCGCTTCGAAAAGCTGCTGGCTACAGTCATTCGACCGAAATCTCTTGGCCAAAAGCACTCATACACTACTACTTATCAAGTATCCATCTCCCCAGCAATACACATGGAGCCCCGTGTCCAGCCCCGCGAAAGTCGGAGCCTCCCGCTCCGGACGGTGCACAGAGTCGCTCGACCCGGCCTCCACTCAGCAGACACCCATCCCTCCGAACAAGACGCCTCTTTTGCCCAATCACGTGCCATATTCCCGGTCGACATCGATGACTTTCCTCAAGAATGGTCCCATGAGGCTAGCGAGAATGGCGACGATGACTGCGTGTCTTGGACTGTGCAGACAGGACCATCGACCATCTTCGAGTTCGATTCCGGGTCTGAGTCCGAATGCATCGTATACAGCCTGTCCGGGGCCACCTCCCCTGCCGACAGCTCTTGGGCCATCTCGGCCATCGGCCATCCCAGTACACGGGACATGGGCTTTGAGCATTCCGATTTCTCGTCGCCTCCGCCGTCCCCTGGACATGTTGGTCTCGTCGAAGACATCAACCATGAAGATCCTGGCAAGCACACGAGCAGGGAGCAGAGCCTGAGCGTTGAGTATGATGGCGAAGGATTCGCGGGAAAGGCTGGGGCCAATGTGGCTTGCACTCCGGAACTTGAAGATGCCCAGTCTGGATCTCCCTAGAGTTGGATCCAAGGCATCGGCAACATCAAACATCGTAGCACAGCTGGCGAACCACCTTTTTGGTGTCGAGACGACTTGTTGGAAGATATGCTCGACCACTCCCAAGGACGATATTCCACGCGCGAAGCCATCTCGCCATTCCCTCCGTATCCCTCCATGACCGAGCACGAAGAACAGATCTCCCCTCTCCCCAGTCCCGCCCTCCAACATGCAACCATCGGCTCAGCCACTGGCCCAGAACCACACGCAAATAAACCACGGCGACGAGCCAATGCTATCAGCCATCAATCCAGCCTCCTCCGTCTCCAGCCCGAAATACCAAGTCACCCGCCACAAACCTACCCCAACACAACAATCCTGTCAGAACATCCCGGACCAGTCATGAACTGGATTTCTCGCCGATCCTTGGCCCGGGACCGATGGCCACCTCGGCTCACCATTCCGGAGATGGCCTGATCTGACTTGCTCTCGCAAAAAGGAACACTAATTGGAAAGACACCAGTCCCAATTCCGTGTTTGGAATATAACACAACAAACTAGATTGACTGGTGCAATGAGGTCCTCACAGCATGGCTCGTCAAGGTAGCATATTATCTCGCATATTTTACTAGTCTGCCATATTTCGGACATGAGACAGCGTATTAGAGACATCACCTAGCGAATACAATTGGTGTTTTATTTTTTTGCCATTGGTCAAACTGTCCTGATCTTGCTACAAGGGTATCTCTCAAAGCAAACTCAATGTGCTCCCGCTATAAATGCACCCAGCGTGGACATGATCCAACTTCCAAATCACATCCCCATTATGTACAGTATGGTCCTTTTCACACCCCATTTTTTGGCTCAAGCTTCGGTTCCCTACCTCTCCAAAACAGCCATCCAACCGTCACAGCACCCTTTATCCCAGCAGCGATCCACAGCGCTGCGCTCATGCCTGCCTCGCTCCGTTGCAACCATCCTCCGGCGACACCGCCCACAATCAACAAGATGATGGCCACAACTCGTCTGTCTCGTTTCTTGTTTCCCTTTCCACCTTTCCAGCCAGCCATCAAGAGCGGATCACTCAGCAAGTCGCAGTACAAACTCGTCAAGACATTGGTAGGGACCTCATTGATGCCTAGTACTCTAGACGACACAATCTGTCCGCCGAACTGGAAGGCCAACAGCGCAAGAGGGACCAACGTGCGCGCATCGTTTTCCTCCGCTTCTCTGATGGATAATTCGTGCTCGTTGAGATGCGATGAGAGATTGGTCTTTCCAAAAGATGGGATGAGAACCCTCGATTGTGCTAGTGCTGCCGAGAGGACGATGAACAGTGTCTGGATCAGGAATGATGTGGCCAAGACGAGTTTGCGCTGCGGGCGTTTGGTCCAACGGTGGAATTGGGCAAAGAGGAAGCAGCCTGCCCAGAAGGAGACGATTGAGACGAGCGCCCGGAGCCAGAGGGTCGGCTGGTTCGGTGGGAGGTGAGACGCGCCGAGGGCTAGGAAGATTGTGTTGCCTTGGTTCAATCTCAAGGTCAGTCCAGCATTCCACAGGAGGATGAGAAGGGGGGTGGCATACCGGTCTGCATGGACGCAAAAGTTCCCGTTGCGTTAAAGGCAACACTATCACAGATGCCCGAGATGAAGCAGCATGCTAGGATGGGGGCGCCCGTGTGGTCGAGGGACACATCGTCGAGGAGGCGGGAGATGAGAGCCCTGGAGGAAGCGCCGGTTCTTTCGTCTTGTTGGCCTCTGGTAGAGTGTCCATTGGTCTTGCTTGAGCTCTGTTTGCTCGGGTTGTCACGAGGATCCGAGTTGGAGTCGGATATATCTGCCGACGGTGACATCCTCAACACACTAAAAGCCCCCGTAATGCGCCCGTGTTGAATCGAGATGCGACTTTGGGGTTGTTGTGCTCAGATCGTGAAAATGGACGTCACTCGTTCTTCTCAGATCTGCGTTGGTGATACACGGTATTTAAAAACTGACATCAATTTCATTGAGTCATTTTCTTTTTCTGGTTGGCATGTCAAATTGCTTTTGTCGCTCTCAGCGTTTCCATTATTCGCTGGTCATGGGAGGTGACGCCATCACCGCTAATTCCGCTTGGCGCCTCAATTCAGTGAGTAATACCTACGGCACGATGGCCGCTGATACCCGTTTCATTTGGTCCAGCGCTTGACTGAAAGATATTTCCAATTGACCAATAGGATACCTTCCGAGCTGATCTCTTTTTCAGCTTGAAAATTTGTTTGAGCACTTTCACCAAACAAAACTCGAGATATTAATTTTCTGACTTTCCAGAACCAAAATCAGTCATGATTTTTTCCATTTCCTCCCCCGCTATCTAAGCACGTCTAGCTAAACACAACAGTCTTGTGGTTGTTCAAGAACAGCCGCCTCTCAGCATACCACTTGACTGCCGTGGCCAACACATTGGTCTCGACATTGGATCCCTCGTCCAGCAGCTGGTTGGGCTTCATGCTGTGGTCGACCCGGGCAATGCGCTGCTCAATAATCGGCCCCTCGTCCAAATCAGCCGTGACAAAGTGAGCCGTCGCACCAATGATCTTGACGCCGCGCTCGTAGGCCTGGTGGTAGGGCTTGGCACCCTTGAAGCTGGGCAAGAAAGAGTGGTGGATGTTGATGATCTTGCCCGACATGGCCTCGCACAGGGTCGGGCTCAGAACCTGCATGTACCGGGCCAGGACGACGAGCTCGACATCGTGCTGCTTGACCAGGTCCAGCACTTGGGCCTCCTGCTCGGCCTTGGTGTCCTTGGTGACGGGCAGGTGGCGGAACTCGATGCCGTAGCTGGCAGCGAGGGGCGCAAATTCCGGGTGGTTGGAGACGATGACGGGCACCTCGATGGGCAGCTGGCCCGTCTTGGCGCGGAAGAGGAGGTCGTTGAGGCAGTGGCCGATCTTGGATACCATGATCAGGACGCGCGTCTTTTGCGACAATGGACGGATGTCATAGACGGGGTTATAGATGGAGGCGAGCGCCTCAAAGCTGGGCCGCAGGTACTCGGTCGACGGCGTCGGCGTCGGGCCAAAGTGAACCCTCATAAAGAACTTCTGACTGTCAGAATCGGAGAACTGCTGCAGGTCGAGAATGTTGAGCTGGAAGTGGGCAAAGATGCCCGTGACGGCGTGGACGATGCCAGGCTTGTCGGGGCATGACAGCGTGAGGATGTGCTCGTTGGAGGTGGCCATGGCGATGACTGGTTTTTGGCGTTGAGGGGTACGTATTCAATGTCGTCGAGTCTGGCTCTGTCTCAATATAAAAAGGGGTCGTCAGAGGTTCAAGGTGGGGTTGTTGAAATCCCGCGAATATTTTGACTCATGCCCGCCGTGGGGAAAAAATAGTAAGCAGCATCCCTGAACATGAGGAGACGATCAGTCCGCGATGTGTCCACTTCCCGCTTTGCCACGGTGGAACGGGATCTCGGAGATGTGGGGACGGCCTTTCCAGCCCCGCGGGCACGGGAGGGTTAGGGCTGAATGAGTGTTGCGGAGGGACCCATCCGGGTTGCACAAGGAAATAAAGAATGCATCTGATCGGACAACAACCATCCCCTGAAACGGCGTATTAACCTCGGATTAGACCCACATTATTCCGTATCTTCTACGTATAACCCGCAAGGGACTTGCATGATGCAGTGGTCAGCTCAAAGGGCGTCAACGACATGTTGTGATTTCAAAGCCATAAAGGCCTCCGGGTATAAGTACCGCCCAAGAAAAAGCTCAATGACTTTTCTTCCGCTACTCACCGCAAGATTGGAATCATGACAGCCCCTCTCCTTGCTCCAGCCCTCAAACAGGGCGACACGATCGCCTTTCTTTCCCCTTCTGCTCGTTTCAACAATGAATTTCCCCTTTTCGTCTCCCGGGCAACCACGTTGCTCAAGCACAAGGGCTACAAGGTCCTGCCCATCTACGACCCCGAGTCCAAGGAAGATGACAATGATGATATTCAGGGCTCCATAGCCACCAGACTCTCGGAGATCCGCAGCGCATTTACAAACCCATCCATCCAGGCCATCATCTGCACCGTTGGCGGGACAACATTTACTGAACTTGTGCCCCATCTTCTGGCCGACAAAGAACTGCAAGATCATATTCGAAAGAACCCCAAAATCGTCATTGGCTACTCAGACATTAGCGGCCTGCACTGGTTTCTCCATGCCACCACCGGGCTACGAACTTTCTACGGTCCGGGAATTATACCCGAACTCGGCCTCCCTGACAATGTGAATGATCACCCAGACGGTCCGCTAGCATTTTGCCTGGACAATCTCCTCAAGGTAATCGAGCGTCCCGTTGCTGCGGTTGGGTTAGGCAATGTCTCGAGATCCAAGTCATTCTATCCCAGACCAATGTCATTATTCACTGAACCCAGCAAGACTGCCCTCCCCGAAACAGCCCCTTCGCCACACTGGGTCTGGTTACGGCAGGGTCAATGCACCGGCCGTCTCTTTGGCGGCTGTCTCACAGTAGTCGCTCGACTTGGCGGGATACGAGGAATAGCTCCTGACTGGAAGGGGCGCATTGTCTTCCTAGAGACTGCATTGGGCGATGGGGGTGACATGGAGAAGGGCAATCCGATCGAGCGCGTCAGGGCTGGGTTTGCAGATCTCATAGCACAGGGCGTCTTTGACGAAGCTGCCGGGTTGGTGATCGGCAGGCCATTTGGGTATAACAGCGAGGAGAGAAGGAGGCAGTATATGGATATTATCAGAGGCTTGTTCTGTAAAGAAGGGAGTCTGTCTGCCAACAAGAACCCGTTTCCTATCTTGTTTGGAGTGGATATTGGACACACAATTCCCATGGTTACTCTTCCCTTTGATACACTTGCTGTATTGGATTCAGAACAGGACAGGTTTGCCATCCTGGAGTCTGCAGTTTGTTAATTGACTATTGCCAGAACGACGCACTTCGAGATCAGATAATAATAAAACTGCATCATCCCATCTATCAACTGAAGCCTCGAATTTCTGTCGAAAGGCCACGAATCCCAGCCTTTTCAGCCTCTGTCAGCTGAATCCCGAACCATTTCTTCAGCCCTTCGACACGCTGCTCCTCGTTCTTGAACTTGTCCAACACCTCCATCCCGTCATTGGTCTTCCTCTTGATCTCATCGCCCGCCAGCAATAACCACCCGTTCGGCTTTCCCGTCTGCTCATCCAGCGTCATCTTGACACACATCAAAGTCTGCAGGAAAAAGCTTTTCCTCTGTGTCATGGTGCTAAGATTCATGACCTCGTAGTCCTCTGGGAAGAACTCGAGTTCGGCAAAGGCATATGCTTCTGTCCAATCCGGCCCGATGGCAGTGTCTCGATGCGAGAACACCCATACCCTCTGACTTTTGTCCGTGTGCTTGGGCAGTGCTTTGTACTCGAGTCTGAACTCGGTAGTGCCCGTTCCAGGCGTTACCTGTCCCGAGAATAATGCAACTGGTACATTTGGCTCGTTGTATCCAAATCCGACATCGACGAGATACTTGACATGCTCTCCTTTCTCGTTGGGAATGGTGACGAGATTGACCATGTGACTCCACCCTCCAAATCCACCACCCGGTCGTCCGGCAGTTGCATCGCTCACCCTGGCCCCAGCATTCACGACCGAGTATCCGAGACTGCGCAGGACGGCGCCAAAGAAGGTGTTGTTCTCCATGCAGTATCCGCCCATGTTTCTTCCCACCATTTTGTCGTAGAGATCTTCTGTTTTGAGAGACAGTCTGTGTGTGGGCGAGTAGTGGAGGGTGAGATTCTCAAAGGGCACCGTTGCGATTTGTCTCTTCACTAGCTCCGTGAGATGAGCAAGCGTGCCCGGAACGAGCTGGGAGGAGTCATCCCATTTGATGTGCTGCAGGTAGCGAGCAATTTGGCCTTTGCTGTAAGTAGCCATTGTGGGTGTGTGAATCAGTGGCTGGTTGGGGGAGTAGTCGCTTGCATGTGGTTGTGGACGTCTGGAAGTGTCGGCGGGGTAATAAGGACAAAGCACTGCAGCATTGAACTACGGCATGGCTCGAGGTGGCCGAAGCGTGGCTTAAATATCTCGACAGCATGGTGGGTGGCACTTGTTCACTGTCCGTATTTGGCCGAGATACGGGGTAACAAGCTTGGCATTGAATTCAGACAGCTTGATGGCAAAAAGTCACTGCCGCCGGTGCTGCCGGTCGCGATTGTTTCCACTTTAGGGGGGCGTCTTGGCATTCTGTTAACATGGCAACCATCACAACACAGGCCCGAAAAGAAAGCAGTTTGACAGAGCGATATGATGACTGAGGGAGTCAAGAGTGTTTCAAATTGGTCTTTTACATGTCACCAGACTCCTAAAGTAGTTTTATAGGGGCATAATAAACAGGCACCACTATCGTATACAGGCACTAGTCCAATTTGACTTTCCAGCCCAGAGGTATTTTTTCGAGCTCATTAAGGCACTTATTCCAGGCAGTTAAAGCGTCTATTCTACAAGAGTAGTGCCAGTATATAAGAAGACTAGTGCCTGTATACGAGAGGACCGGTGTCTGTATATTAGGCGCCTATTTGTATCGTTTAGTCTTCTTATAGCAGGGTGCATGTGTTTAATGTCGACGGATGGATGGTGCGAGGACGATAACACGAGCAGCATCCTCCTTCTCAATAATCAGCTTCAAGTGAGCGGATGCTTCAACAAGACCTTCAACAAACTATACTTCCCATCGAATACCGCCTGAATAGCCTTGACTGACTCCTCGGCGTTATCCACAACCTTGACAGGCATGGGCTTCCAGACCGCCTCATGATTCTCACTCACCCAACTGACCACTTTCTCCTGCCTTTGCCACCACCCGGGATGCTTTCCTTCCTCACCGGCCCATTTCCTCGAGAACAGCACAAATAGGAACTCTGAATCTTGCAAAATAGGCAATGACGATGCCAGCTTCGCTTCGCCCCGTTCGACTACCCCTTCTGACAGGGCGCTTTTCGTCAAAGAGGGCGTACTCTTAGCAAAATCTACCAGCTGCTTTGGGTTTCCTTCCTCGGCGCCGACAGGTGGCTCAAATATGCCCGTCCCTTTACAAACGGTATCAAAGGCCAGGGAGAGTATAATCCCTTGCTTCTTTGCAGAGTTCCGAATCTGATTCACAACATCGCCATCTCAGTAGTCGAACACATGCGTCGCACCGACCTCCCTCAACGCGGCATGGCTCTTTCTCGAGGCAGTGGTAAATATACACTTGAAACCCGCGGCTTTGGCAAGCTGAATAGAAGCCCAGCCGAGTGCACTGGCTCCGCCCCAGATGAGAAGTGCTTTCTCAGATGGGTCATCTCCGTCTAGGTCGGCAGAAGGGAGCCCGATACCGAGGATGTTAAATATCGCGTCTGCAGCGGTCTGCACGGGAGATGTAAATCCCACTGCTTCGATAGCCGGGAAACTCTTCGGACGATGGAAAGTAAGATTATGAGACAGGTCCGCGAGGAGGTAAGCCTGGTGAGCGCCGTGGGATATAGGACGAGCATGGCCAGGAAAGGTCATTCCCATTACCGCGTCTCCCTTTTTGAACGGAAAGTCTGAGGACGAGTCAGGATGGGTGGAGACCACGGTGCCTACGTAATCGTATCCCATAACGAAGGAGTGCAGGCCCATGTGGAAGTGGCGGAGGTCACCGGGGTTGATGGCCGAGTATTCGACGCGGATGAGGAATTGGCTGGGCAATTCGGGTTTGTAGAGATCTGAGATTGAGCGGATTGAAATGGACCCTTCGGAGTCTAGGTAGACTGCTTTGAAGGGAACGATCTGAGGGTCAGAGGCGGGTTCATTGCCAGGGTCTGAGGAAGACTGGGCCATTTCGGAGGATACTGTTTCGGTATGAGCGGATTTGCCAACGATGAGCAGAAAGGGTCACAAAGTTGGAATTGGAAGACGGAAGAAGTTGGATAACAGTCCGCCTCGAAATGACTGGTGGCAGCCAGGGTAGCAAATATATACAAACACAGGGCCAGTTATCACGTCAAGTTGGAACAATCTGGTGTGATGCAGGTTGCTCGGAAAATTGTTGCGAGGCCAGACTTCGCTGTGGCAGTCCAGCCAATTCCCATGGGTAAAAATGGCGTTGCTCGGACTTGACAATATTCAGAGGCAGCCTGGACTTGTGCTTCAAGCCCGATCGTTTGGCCAGTTGGACCGAATTTGTCCGAATGTAGAATTTGTCCTTGATGACGAATTAGGGATAGTACTTACTAGTATCTGACAAAAAGATTAATGATCTTATGGAATGTGAAAAGTCGGACCTTCCTTTATTGTCGATGATAGGGTCAACGAATAGAACCAGGGACTTGGCGGCTAAGCCGACCAGCCACGGGACTATGCATGTGTTGGCGCTCATGAAACACTCTACCTTGAACAACCTTCTCAGCATGAGCAAGTTCGACACGGCCCATGCAGTTTCTCAACCCTTCATCATTATCATCATTAACAGCCATGATGGGGAACGGTGCCCGCCAGGCCTCTGACGATCTTGCCTGGGACCGTACCGATGAGTCGTGGGCAGATTCAATGAAACAAGTTCGACTAAAGTCCACATGCCAGAAGATAGAAGCTCTGGCGCAGAAGGTGTTTGAAGGACCTGTCACCTTGGTCCCTCCCATAATCATAGGGGGCTTCAATGTACTCTATCCAATTCGCATCCAAGACCGGCCCGACGAGAAGATTCTCTTTCGTCTCTCGTGCCCAAACCAAGCCATTCTCCCCCAGGAAAAGACAGAAGCAGAGGCTGCGACAGCGAGATATCTTGCAGAGTTTAGCACCCTTCCTGTCCCGACAATCTTCCACCAAGGCACCGAGCCCGACCTGGGCCCGTACATGGTCATCCGTGATCTCGGAACACGACGGTGCATGAGCGGTGCGCTTGAGGCTCCTCGTGATGACCCCGACGACACACCCACATTGAACCCGGACATCTCTGAGACCGATCTCAAGCGTCTCTACACCAAGATGGCACAGTGCGTGCACAGACTAGCGCAGCCCACCTCGCCGCGGATTGGTGCCCTTGTCGAGACGAGTCCTGGCGTATTCGAAGTTCTTGGTCGGCCCATCACGCTCAACATGAGTAACATGTTTCAGCTCTCCAATATCCCACCAGCAATATTCCCACCAAAGGGCACCACATACCAAAGCGCTGACGAGTTTTATGTCGCCCTCGCCGATATGCAGCTGGCCACACTAGTCTTCCAGCACAACGACATGGTTGACTCGGAAGACGACTGTAGGAACAAGTACGTCGCTCGCCAGCTTTTCCGCAAGCTCGCCAAGCAGGGGTGGTTCTCGACATTCGGGTTCCTTGAGGACGACTGGTCTGCCGGGTCGGCCAAATGCCGTCCGACGCTCCAGGCACCAGACAGCACGGGCTCCTTTCGGCTGTGGTGTGACGATTTCCGGCCCGCCAATGTGCTCGTGGACGAAGCCGACGACGACCAAGTGCTCGGCGTGATTGATTGGGAATTCGCCTACGCCGCGCCGACCCAGTTTGCGCTGGACTGCCCCTGGTGGCTGCTCCTTGATATTCCCGAGATGTGGGACGCCGGCGTCGATGACTGGATTACCAAGTACACATCACGATTGGAGACATGGCTCTCGGCCATGGAGGAGGTAGAGCGAGACTACGGCGACTCTGAGCGGCCTGTAGGATCACCTGCTCCTCTGCGTTTGTCGGCTTACATGCGTGAAAGCTGGTCCACGGGTCGGTTCTGGCTCAACTATGCGGCGCGGAAGAGCTGGGCCTTTGATCATGTCTACTGGAGCTATCTGGATGAGAAGTTCTTTGGCGAGCAGGCAGTAGACGGTGAGGCTGTCTCAAAACAGTTACTGTGGAAAACAAGAGTCTCCCTCTTGAGCGACGAAGAGCGGGCAGCAATGGAGCCTTTTGTCAAGACAAAGATGGCTGAAGCTAGTGATCGACGATTGGTCGAGTGGGAGGAAGAGGAAGCGAGGCAGCGGCTTGAATCCATCCTTTTCTGTCACTGATTCTATTATTCACAACCTCATACGTTCCACCTGCTTCAGCATTTCGGCAGTTCCCGCTTGCCCTATTTGCCTTGTGTCCGATTGTTGAATTGAATAAAAGTTCGATATAAAACACACGTCTGTTGAACGCCTAAAGATGACTAATAATACTTTGACTGTCGCATACAAAGTCATAGCTTGCTAGCGATACTTCCGATCAATATGGAGCAGAGATTCCCTGTTACTGGCTGAGTGTCGACGATCGAGCTATCGTGGGCCAGAAAGGTCAGCTTTTTATTCACAAGTCCTTTAGTTGAATAAGTAGGTTCTACGGGGAAATAGAAGAAACAAGCCCACTTACTATCCCCTGTCCTCATCGGTATCCTCCCTTCCAAGTCTGCCAAGGTAGTCGAGATGGCGTATGCCATTTTCGTCGTTCCCAAACCGAAGGAATTGGATCATGACCTGGGTTCGTTTCAGCTCCCTCTCCTTGAGCTGATGGGTGAGCCGTCTAATGGGACCGTCAATACCGGCGCCGGCTTTGCCATCGCCCCATTGGCCGTTTGTCAAGACTATGACGCTGATTGGGTTGGCATTAGACGTCGAGTGGCTGCCAGACCTCCTGGAAGCTGATGATGCCGAACGTTGGAGGATCGGGGCACTCCCTGGTGATCTTCCGCTTGTTTCGGCAAGGGCGTCCCGAGAAGGGCTCTCTAACGGAAGACGAGGGATGATTTCCTTATCAACCAAGTCGCTAAAGACGTCTTCGATCACAATCTCGATCCGCTGGTAGGTGCATTTCTGCCTGACAATGTCCACCAGCCTGCTCGTTTGGGAACTGTTGGTATGCAGCATTGTTGGTCGGTTTCCACTGGCGGTGGAGGTACTGCGGATGGCAACCGAAACCGCCCCGAACGAGTCTTTTCCATCTTGGGGCTTGACAATGTATGCAAGTGTCTCGAGGGCAGTCTCGACCTCGGACGAGTGTGGCTTCATGGTCCGCGAGTCGTCGATGAAGAAGATGTGATCACGACCTTTGAGAGTAGCCTGCAGATCCTTGATGATTCTGTGCTGTTCCGGATGCAGCTGGCCATAATTCTTCCAGTCATTCCTCCACTTGGTGGCTTCTTCCAGACTGAGATCCAGCTTGGCCAACTGGTCAACACCTCGAACTGGTTGCGCAGAAGAGGCACGAGCTGGAGACGATGGTCTGGATATGTCGAATGCTAGCTCTGTGTTGTCAGAGAGAGGGCTTAGGGCGCCGCCATCGCTGTGGCTGCCGAGGTGCGGTGCCAGTGCAGGTCGAGGGGGTACCGTTGGACTAGGGAAGACCTCTATGGGCGGTGGTGACTGATGTGTTTGCTCTTCTAGATCCTGATTGGTGCTTGTATCAGTCACAGTCTCGTCAAAGGTGCCTCCCGATTGTGTAGACGTCTCCTTATCTTTCCCCTTGCTCGTCCATCGAAAAGGTGTCAACTTTGGTCGAGAGCGAGATGCTGCGGCGGGCCGTTGAGAGATGACGGGGTCATCCTTGAGCTCTGGCGCGTTCCTATTCGGACTAGTAGGCTCCGAGGTCGTAGTTTCAAGAGATGGCTCATCTTGGACTTCCTCCTCTTTTTCACGAAACATGGATGATTCGGATATCCGCTTGGCCGCATTTTGGACGTTGGTTTGAACCTTGTTGACCATGTCTTTCAGCGTCTTGTTTCGCTCCGAAGCGGACAGAATCTTTCGACAGCGTTCAAACACAGAGTTGGCCGGCAGCCGCTGCTTCCAGTCCCACACGAGCATGTGCTCCTGGACGAGGTCTAGCAACTGGGGCGTGATGGTGTCTTGCGGATGGCATGCTTCCCGAATACGCACATGCATCTTGTCAACGGCTTGAGATCTGCCAACGGCATCGTGGAAGCAGTCGTAGTGGCCTGGGTCTTCAAAGTTTTCAACTTGGCTGCCAAATTCTTCCCGCAGTTTTCGGTACTCCTCGCGCCCTTTGGGTCCAAAAGCCAACCATGCAGCGGCATCGCTAATCACGCATCCCATGGACCAGATATCTGCTGCTGTTGGAATCTGGTTGGGCAGACGAAGAAGATAATCGGCATGCTTGCTGGCTTCGGGGGCTCCTGAAATTCATGTTAGGACGGTAGGTGAAGAGACGCATGAAATTATGAATCAAATGCTCACCGTAAGTCTGGTTTCCCTGACGATCTACTCCCATGTCATCCTCTTCTTCTTCAAGTTCCTTGGCGACCCGAAAGTGGCTATGGCCAAAGTCGGTAAGAAGAGGCGTAAAGTCATGGGCAGATTTCGATGTCCCTCCCTTGATGAGCAGGATGTTATCTGGTTTGATGTCCTCGTGGATACTGTTTAACCCCAGTGTCAGAAAAGTGGTGTTTCCAGGACTCTTCGTAACCACCGTGACTTACCCCCTGTATTCTCCTGGCTCGTCATTTTTGGGCTTGATCTGGTGTACCTGATGGAGCCCCTTCAGAACACTCAGGAGGCTTCCCCAAAACTGGCGAATATCTTGCTGGCTCGTCGGTGGAGGGTCGCGGTAGTAATCGAGGAGGCTCCCAGCGTTGGCAAACTGGAGGAGCAGATTGAACTTGTCGCTCTGAATGAATGATCCGTAATAGCCAACAATATGCTCATTGCCAGACTTTTGATGGAGGGTGGTAAATGCTTTTGCCTCGTTGAGAAACAGGCGTCGATAACGCTCGCCGTGGTACGACTTCAGGACATAGATGCCGTCCGAGGGCGCTTCACCTCTCAACGGCATGCCCCTAATCTTGTCCCTAGGATGGAGCCGATTGCAAGACTTGTCGATCTTGACCTTGAAGATATGGGCCGCATCTCCCTGTGTGATCTCTTGGATGTGCTGGAAGGGTAGGATGTGGTCTGGCTGGAGCTCCAGGTCGGTTAGACGGGCGTAGTCAAGGATCATGGGACAGAAGATCCATTGATGCTCGTACAGATCCTCCAGGGCCTCTTTGAAGACCGGTGACCTGAGAGATTGTGGTAGGTTATCTTGCACCAATGGCAGCTGCTCGTCTGAGAGCTTGGACTGGAGTGTATCAAAGAATTGCACCCGGTTGGTATACACCAGAGCGGAAAAGAGTCTGAGACATCTCTGGGCCACAACCTCATGCTTGATAGTGAGGTGCGGTAAATATGACTGTGACAGCTCGCGGACCCTGGTGTCGGTCCAGTAAGCTCTCAGTTCATGCTCCGGAACGTACGACTTGAGTTGATTATTTCCATCCCGCCCAATGTGTACCCTCCGTATTTCTTCAATACTCCTAGTAAAGTCCAGGCTCGGTTGCGGGTTATTGTGAGAGGACAGGCTCAGGTTCGCGGTGGACGCATTTGACGAGGATCGGGATTTGCTGCGGAAGGGATTGGGCAACTCCAAGCTCTGCATCTTGCCGCAGATTTGCCTAGACGCCCTGCTCCTTCGTAGTGAGGTGAAATGTAGTGCAACGGGAAGCGAAGATGCACGTTGGGTGAAGACGCAGGATTAGAGACGGAGAGGTGCGTTCATTTAGAGTGGAACAGCGGCACGGGATAGCCTTGGTATCTATATCGCTGTGTTTATACGGCTGCCATGGCAAGACCCTTTAAGGTTTCGTTCCATCATAAACCGCCACAAGTAAAGGGGTGTGTGGTATAATGGTGGGAAACTGCGGCCCGATATGAGCAGATTAGCCTAGGAATGTCAGGAAGAAGGCTCTGGTCTGCCTTGCAAGGTATTTTGTCGACCAGTGACGCGGTACATGTACTGTACAGTACTGTACTACCCATCCACGGAACAAGATGGAGGGCACAGCCCCTATAGTACTTGGTCACTGCAGCCCTGACAGATTTACTGGCCCCCAGACAACCATGACAGGGGCTACAAGTAACACACCACCTTCGACTGTTGATCAAAGCCAATCGGAGCTCCAACAATTAACAAAAGAACGCCATCCTGAAAAGTAGTGTCTTTCATAATTGTGGAACAGCTTGTTCAGCGCGGTAAGATATCCCGTTTCCAAGATGAGAAAACACTTTTTGTTCAAGGTATGAAGTTGGGATTATATGCTGCTCCTTCAAATTACCTATCCACCAAGTGCCAGTTTAGTCGTGAGTGTCATGTACCTTCATGTCCCATATCCTTAATCAATGTGGAACCGCAATAGCAATGAATTACACACTCGCCCCTTTTACGGCCGGTCTGGCCGGTCCTGAGGACCTGAGAGTCTCAGGAATCCAGTCTAACGGAACTCTGTGCTTTCCCTTGGCCCAGCGATACGTGATCCACCAAAGTGCCAGGGCGAGGGTCATGAGCGGGAGACTGATTGCGAGGAACAGCTTCAGGGCTGGCACGCGCGTCTCCCAGTCACCCATGCTGTGGGAGTGGCTCGAATCAAAATCCCATATCCCGGAGCTGAAGAGAGTCTATGGACAAAATCACAGCAATTTCAGCGAGTGGACAGCATACGATCATATAATCAGAGGTCGAAAGAAGCACGTACCGAAACAAACGTCCCAGGAAGAAAGATCAGCGTCAAGACGGTAATACCGTGCATCGAGACCGTCTCGTGTTCTGTCTCGGCGGCGATCTGGTGCATGGCTACCGTCCACTTTTCCATGGTCTCGGCAGACGTCTCGGCGGATCGGGCATAGTATTCCCCTACACGCATGTTGCCGTATTGGAGGATTCCCTGGAACTAATTGCATAGAAATCACAGTTTCTTGTCAGCTTATTTGCTGCTTATTTCAACACGTGGGCGGGCAATATCATACCATGTCCTCGTTCCTCTCCAAGCTGCGTAGCAGCAACTGTACCCTGGCCTCGTAGCTCTCCAGATCCGCCTGAAACACAGAGAGCTGTCTCGCAAAGCCTGTGACCAAGGCCTCAATTGAACCAAGGTCGAGGTTGTTGCAACGAGTGTTTATATGACCAGTATTCAGAGCGGAATTCAAGTCTCGATACCGGCTTTGGATTGCCACGATGATACGTTGGTTCTCCTTGAGTATCATGCCGGCTTGCTCTGCATCATCGGTAACTTGACGAATTCTTTGAAGGTCATCAAATGCAAAAATACTGTCTAATTGTTCTGCGTCGTCCTCGGCTGTCTTGTCGTCAGGTAGGCCCGTTGGATTGTGTACATCAGTGACTGTGTTGGTTCTGGAATGACCGCTGAAACCGGACGCCATTCTGGAAAGATTGCTACGGATCCTGCCGCCTATTCCCAGTGGCTGCGGTCCATTGGATCTGGCAGAGAAGTGCGAGAGCCCAGTGGCTGTGGGATTTGGACCTGGATGCGGTTGGAATTTCTTTCGAGGCGGCTTCCGCGAGAGGGCCTCGACGGGTGCTAGTTTGATGGCCGTGGCATGTTTTCGTACCCGCTCTTCCAGATAATCGATATAACCGCTCCATCCTTCGGTGCACCATTCGAGTATCTGAACATGAGTTGACAGGGAGAATGCAAACATAGCTGTTGCTTGTTCCTGTGCGGTATGGGCTCTGCTCAGTTCATGCTGCAGAGATTTGCCTGTGGACGTTAGTCTCTCGCGGACCACCCGGTTTCCCTTGATGGCGATCCAAGCTGATCTGGCTTGGGCCAGGTCAAAGGAATGATATAAACTAGTGTGCCGGATGGGCCATGGGTTCAGGCTATCGTGGCGTCTATCTTCTTCGGGGCCAATGATGTTGAAAGCGTGCTGTATGCGCGGATTGCCAGTAGCTCCATCTGGGACAAAGTAATGGTCTTCGAACCGAAACATGGTGGACGTTGTAGGGTTCTCTTTGCTTTTGAACTCGAAGCAAAAGTCCAAGAAGGATGGCATAACTTCATGATGCGTCAACACTCTGTTAAGCTGGTCTCGGGTACAGCAAAGTTTGCCTCGTGAGCTCTCTGTATAGAGAAATCTGGCGGATATGTCAGACCACAGGTTGTGATAATATATGGGGCCCGTGATAGTTACATGAATCTGCAATTCGGATCAGGACAGGTTTCTCCTATCGTCTTTTCGAGCTGTTCTTGAGAAGAGAGCCTGATCTCCGATTGAAAAGCTGTGTTGTTATTGACTGTAAGTAATGCTGAACCAGGCAGAGGGAGAAGGACGCTTCACACCATCTTTGAGAACTCTGCGGCTGGGTGTGAGTCGTCATTATCCTGGTTCTAGTTTATAGACATGGAGAGAGTCGGAATTGAAGTGCCAGTGGTGAGCTATGTTGATGCCCGAGGTTCTTTAGTTCCAGTCAACCACTTCATAAGAGATATTAAGATGTCTGTGATGCCACGTATAGACTATAGCACCTGCTGGAATTACTCTTTTGAGGCCCCAACTGTTCCTGGGGCCCTGGGGGATTAGAAGACTTTACCTGAGCTTCTTGTTTTCGCATTTCAGAGGAGGCTTCACAATGCGGCTCGTTTAGAGACGGCATGAGAAGGAATTTTTGTTGCATTTCCAGCTGCCCGAGCAAGCTGACTCGGAGCGTGGTAAAAACTGGCCATTCATCCGAGCCGAGGGGTCGCAGACTGCATAGTGGCTTTGGGGCGGTGTGATGCAGCGGTGCCCAATTACCACGAGGTATCGGCCTAGGCAGACTCGGGGGCATTCAAATCTAGGTGTCTAGGTGAGCGGCGGGATGCAGGCCGGGCCGGGGAATGTGTGCCTTGGAGGCCTGTGAATGTGATTGTGGAAGTTCATGTCCTTCAATTCGAGACAAAATACAAAGTTCAATCTTGGACCCCTGATTTTCCATCCCCGATCCCGAATTATTTGTGCCGTTCAGCAAAGAGAAAATACGGATAACTGCAGAGCTTCTTCCTTTGTGTCGGGCTTTCGTCATCCGAGTCGCCGCCCAATGTCAGTCCCATTGATCACCCTGAGCCATCCATGGGATCCAGTACACACTCCATCAAGACTCCGCCTCATTATGGCAAGCGATCGACCTCTGTCCGCATGCCTGATACTATAAGGCTGTCCGCTTTTAGAAGTCGTAGGTCGTTTGTCGAATGTTATCAAAGATGTGATTTCGCTCGCTCTGCGTATCGTAACCTGTATAAGCCCGTGCAACTGGCAAACACCAAGGCGAAGGTGCCAAGTCAGGCCGGAAACAACAACTCACCATGTAAAGGTAGCGCGGGATCTTCATTCGATACTCATTTTCGTGCTTCTGTGTTTGTATTCCGACCTGTCAGTCTCTCGGCTCGCCTTATTATACAGCTCAATGCAATGCGCGCACCGTTACTTCAACATCTTGCCCGGGAAATATCGACTGCAGATAGTTTTTGAGATCAGTCATCCACAGGGCGTATGCCTTGACGCTGTCGTAGACCATGGTGGAATGACGATGACTCGATCAAGTCCTGTTCTCCTCGATGTTGGTCAACATGACCTTGCAATCACCCGCTCAGGTCAATGATTGTCACGTTCCGCTCCGATGTTTGCACTCGGAGCAAATTTGAGGCTATCGAGAATACTGTTCTGGGGCAGGAGTCAGGGTTGCTCAGTGCAGTGCCAGGTCATGAGTGGGACCAAGCTTCGGTGCTTCCGTCACGATATTGTGGCCTGTCCAACTTCCAAGGATGCATCACTCATCGCAGAGCCTCATGCTCCCCTCTCATCTTCTTTTCCGTGTCTCTCATCCCCGTCCTCCTCACTGTCCCAGCCTGTGCCCACTGGTCACCACAATGACAGCAACCCCGCCCAGGAGACGGGACGAAGATTCCCGCAGACATGGCGCAACCAATAGGGCTCCAGTCTTTTATGCACGACACTATCTCGGGGGCTTCCCAGCAGCTGGATGTGCTGGTTTGGGAGGAATGGTGTGGGGGGGACTGGCCTGATAGTACTTAACTTGTTCATTTCTCGCCATAAAAGTGTGCTTTCTTCGGCCTTTCGGAAGGCTAAGCGAGAGACAGCTCAAGGTAATATCAAAGAGTGAGTATACAAAGCAGGATGACCGGCATGGAATATCCGAGTCTCAAATTGGGGAGAGGGAGAACATCATGATGGGAAGCCTCAACTTCCCTGTCAATGGACTAAACCAGTTTGGGGGCAGTGCATAATGATTGCTTGGCATTGATGTTGGCCCAAAATCATGTGGCTTGTGACCTGTGTTCAGCTCTTCAACGAGACAACGACGACGATGATTACCCCGTATACTCCAAGCACGTTCACTCTTGACGACAGCATCGCCTAAATGTCAACAGCACTCAGTACTGCGGCAAAGCTAAAGCCCGAAATCAGGCTTGCACAGGCACTCTCGGAATTCTGTGCATGCCTGGGTGAGAATCGCGCCGCGACTTCAAGGGCCAGAGGACCAAGTCGCCACCAACCCCCCAAGATGTGATAGCGCTCACCGAAGAGATCAACCGCGATGGATCAAGAAATCACAAAGCATGGATGCCCTATGCGACGAGGATGGCGATGTTTCTGGACAGAATCCAGACCTTATCCCGTCTTGGGGATTTTATGGTGGCTTCATCTCAAAACCTCTTGGCCAGCGGGATTTGGGCAACGATCAAGACCACTCTTGGGATGGCGGTTGGTTCTTTGTCCTTCTTCAAAAATATATCAGAACTTTTCCTGAGGATTGGACGGTCTTCTTCCATCACCAAGGAGCTTAGTGAGGTCTTTCCATCCTCGAAGGAACTCCACGACCTCATGTGCGAATACCTCATAGTCTTGGTCACATTCTGCAAAGACATTGTTCTGGTTCTTAAGAAGCCAACTCTTCTCCAACTCACGTCATCCTTTATTGCCTTTTTTGACAAGGAGGCTTCCAAGTTCGAGACAGATCTGGGTCAGATTGCCTTGACTATCGACAGGAAGGTCGCTGTCCTCACTAGCCAGGCGCAGGTCGAAGCGGCGAGCACACTTGGGAGGGTGGGCAAGAAACTGGCGGAGTGGTCCGACAAGTCAGAATCCAAGAAGCAACGAGATGCCGTTCTGCTGAGCACTCGCGTTCAGGAAATGCTCAGTCCCCGTTCGGATCAACTCCGACGCACTGCCACATGGCGCCGGCATCGAAAGAAAGGAACCGTTCGATGGATCTTGGACGATGAGAAGTTTCGAAGTTGGGTTCAGCTCAATGCTTTATGGGTCAATAACATTCTCCTAGTGCACGGTAAGCTTGGAAGTGGCAAGACCGTGGCCCTAGCAAACATAGTGGCCGAGCTCTTTCATCTGCAAGCTGAGGGCTCTTTTTTCTCCAAAAACATCATCACGTACTTCTTCTGCAATGACGATCATCTCGGTTCGGATACTCCCGAGAAGATTGTGCGAAGCATCCTCCAGCAGTTCATCTCTCAGCTCCCAGACGTTAGCTACTCCACAACCGAATCAACCAACCACACCCGCTCGCAGCTTGAAAGACTTCACGCCGAATGTGCCACTCCCTCCCTCGAGGAGCAGCTAAGGCTTGTTAAGACACTTCGTCCAAAGAAATCTCGGGTTTTTGTCATCCTGGATGGTCTGGACAGATACGACAATGAGATGGCGACGAGAGTCCTCGAGCTAATCTTGGCCTGGGCGAACGATTACGTTGGGGAAGGTCGATGGTTACGGGCCTGCATTTCGTTCCGAACCGGCTCAGCACTTGCGGAAATAGTGCACAAGGTCATAGAGGTTCACTACGACTACGACGTTTCATCGGGTACTTCTCTCGCGATAACGGCTTCATCGCAGGCCACAGAAATGAAGGCCTTTGTGGACGCGGAATTCGAAAGACGGAGACATATCCGAACTTTGGACAAGGATCTGGAGGACATCATACGGGACGTTCTGGTAGGTGCCTCAGAGGGCATGTACCTCTGGGTGGCTTTGCAGATCGAGGCCTTGTTCCCACTCCATGGCACGACTCTGCTGTCGGATTCAGACGTGCTAAAACTTCTCGAATCCCCGCCAAAGGATCTGGCCGAGGCCTTCAAGAATGCATTAAATAGGATCTCAGATAGGCGATATGGGAGCAAGATCTTTCAGCTCATTGCCTCGGCGAAGCGACCCTTGACCCTGGCTGAGCTGAAGGTGGCACTCCACGTCAAACCGGGCGAGACCGATTGGAGTTCCATCACGGCTTCGATGCCGCAAAATGAGAGGGCAATTGTTGGACTCTGCGGCGGCGGACTGCTCGAGGTGGACGAAGAGGATGACAGTGTGCGATTCATCCATCACAGCGTTTCCCAGTACCTCCAAGACGTCAACAGTCGGTCCAACCCCTACTGCTTCGCCAACTACGAGGCAGATATACACATGGGCTTTGTTTGCACCACTTATCTCAACTACAGCATCTTCGACACGTCAATCACGACTATAGACAAGACTGCCATCACGCCAGATCAACTCACGCGCAAGGTTGCCGACGCCATCAGTTCCGAGTCCAGTAGCATGAAAGCCGACGTGACCTCCAGGCTTATCGCCGCCATTACCAGGCGGCGAAGTCCCAAGCCAGGAGGGCATCAGGGACAGGAGGTCAACATCGGACAGCTACTTCAGCGATATCTAAAACCGAACTTGGAGAGCACCGAGCTCATGGCCTTGGCGGATTATGCCCAAGAGCACTGGATCTGGCACTCCAATCGGTTATGGATCCACGGTAAAAATGATCATCTCTACAGGCCTCTCAAACGCCTTTTGACATCGACGCCAAATCATATCACGCTGCCATGGAACTCATCTGGAGAACCAGTATTAGTAGTCGACCAATACCCCATTCCGCCAAACAGACCTCCCGAACCCACCTTGCCGTCTTCTTTCCCCGACAGCTGGGGCCTTCCTTTGCCCAGGCAAAATGAATATCGATGGCTTCGATGGGCCTTGTCTAACCGTCATTTTGGCGTTTTCTATGAATATCTTACCACTCTACCCAATGTGGGTGACGGGCCCAGTGTCAGACACCAATCATTGCTCCAGGACGTTTTTCGCAAGGTATCTACCGAGTGGAACAAGCCCGACTTCGTGGCCGTAAACAATGAGGAGGGCCGTCACCCCCGAGACAGGCCAAGATTTCTAGAGTTGGAACCCTTGGGCTTATTCGAGGCCGTTTTCACCGAAGCCATAGAGTACATCAGGTACAAGCATCCCCATGTAACAGATGAAATCATCCAGGAGCTGCAGAACATCGTTACTTTGGATGGCTGCGAGCTGGTGTGCTTGAAACCGGAGGATCCAAGATGGAAAAGATACCGAGCAATTTAGACTCGGTTGAAGTATTACAATTCGAGTCAATTCAGTTCAACCACCTGCTCTTGACTTGAGCCAAAGCGAATTTGCCATGTACTAGTAATGGAATGGGTCGGGAACGGAGATGTTATATACATATAGCCAAAATAGACATTTAAAACCTCCATTGACGCGAATTCCTGCGGAATAGTAGAGAGTTTCCTGCGATTGAGAGCATCGAAGACTCCAAGGCAACCTTCCTCCACATTCAGAACCTGACCTACTACTAGTACCCATGAGACCGGTCGGACCGCAACAGTCTGTCTCTATGGCACAAAAACAACCCTCTCCGCTCCGCTGCCACTGCCAGCCCAAACCGCCTCCACGTTGGTCAGCTTTTCTTCCCGAAACCCGGGAAACTCTTTGATCCCTCCCTGCGCAATGGCCGCCACCATCTTGGGAGCCTCCTCGGCAAAGCGTTTCAAACTCCAAGCTCCAGGGCCGGATCCACTCATTGTCAGATCTTTGCTCCTCAGAACATCCGCCGGGAACTCCATACTGCCCGAGGGAGTAGCGGACGACCCTATCTGGACATACTGCACGCTCTTTTCGGTACCGAGGGCCCTGAATAAAGACAGCGTGGAAGGACCATACAAGAAATCAAGGACCACATCTGCTTCTTTGGCGGCGGTGGTCCATTCCGTATTGTCCTCGCCGGATCGTGACATGGATAGCTGGATCGTCTCGTCTAAATCTTGACGCAGCGATTCAAGCTTGGAAGCACTTCGTCCGACGCCGATGATTTTTGTGGCGCCGAAAAGGCGCGACACGGAAATAGCGACCGTCCCAGAGAGGGCTGTCACGCCCAGGATGAGGACCGAGAATCCTTTCTTTTCCTCGGATTTAAAGGATGAGAGGTCGACTCGTGTAGCGAGTGCCATCCAGCTTGCAGCCGCGGGGTTGACCAGGCCTGCTACTTGCACGGGGTTTCCGCCTTGGGGAACTGGAGTGACTGCTGCACGGGGGACGTTTAGGTATTCCACGAACGAGCCGCCGGCTGGGAGCATCATGGCGGAAAAGTAGACAAGCTGATTGTCTGGGACGGTCAGACCGACACCATCTGTTCCAGGAATGTGTGGGAGAGTGGAGGCACTATAGTGTGTGCCTGTTCCGCGGAGACGGACGAGGGTATGTAGACCTGAGGCCAAGAGGCGGATCTGGACGAGTGGAGAGGAAGCGTCCGGGATAGGTGGGCGAGGAACTTGTTTGGCGGTTGGGACCGTACCCCAGCTTGAGATTGTTGCTTGGGTTATTGTTTCTTCGGACATGTTGGGCGAGTTTCTTGTTTTGTTCAGGTTGAGATGCAAAAGCTTGAGGATAGTTGAGCTTGAGCCTGATCCTGATCAGTCAACCTAGTTGAGGGGGCATGACCCTTATATAGGAAAACAAGACCAAAAGGGACCCCAAGGAAGCGACCTCGCAAATCAACGGCCAAGATGGTGGGTGTGTCAATCGAGATGGTCCAAGACAGAAATCTGCCAATGAGGTTACATGAGACAATGGGGCCCATGGGGGCTGAGTAATGTCGGTTTTGTGCTTCAACTAATCCAGGACAAAGGGGTACATGTACGGATACTTGTGGTTGCAGACAAATGGCAGATTGAGACTTGTACCCGAAATGGTTGGAGATGATGGGGACGGTAGTGATGGATTATTACATGATTATTACATGCTATATTTCCAAGCCATGGCATTGTTCAAAGATGGTGAGTCCGGCCTTGCAATGCTTTGTCAGCCTTTTCCGTCCCTCGAGAAAAATGAACATCCGTGGTTGCTTACCTCAACCGCAGAAATCGAACCTTGATGCCAGATGGGGATAAGCAAGACAACCCATGCCAAGCCGGTGTGTGATAGCTCCGCACGTCACACTGTATGACCGAAGGCCAGTGACAGTCTCCGATCAAGATTCACAGCCTGCAAAACTGCGAACTCGGCAGGAATTGGCGATTCACCATTAGCAGTGTACCGACGGTCTCGGTGGTGCCGGACTTTACGGAATCAGACGGACGAAACACGGACGACGAACCGATGCAATTGCTTCATGTTCATGTCTCGAAAGGGAGACAATAATCTCGCAAACCAGGGTATCGTAAGTACATGGAGGAAATATCGCTCCAGTATAGGCCAAGTTGGTCTCGACATATCCACAAGCACGAAATGGAGCCCTCAACGATCAGACCGGGCCATATCTCCACGACCCTCCAATTTTAACACAAAAGCCGACCCATATTCCTACACCAGTCCTAGGAATCCAGAACAACCGTCCTCAATATCCATCACAAATCCTATGTGTCCTGCATCCTCTGACGATTGTGCGTCCACCCAGTTTATGCCTTCTCTCGGACCTTTTGAGCCCGATGGGGCTTACACCGGCCCCTCGGCGGGCCGTCACGCCACCAGTCAAAGTGCTCATACAGCTCAGCGCACCTCACGCAGAGATGAATATTGCACTTTTTGCACTCGAGAATGTATGTCGACTGAATGACAGCGCAGTCGGCGCAGTTGAACGGTCCGCCGTGGTGGATGGCATAATAGTCCCTGTGGAGGCAGGCCCAGTTGCGCTTCGGAAACTGAGGCTCGGGCCTGGGTGCCCGGAGTGAGAGGGCTGCCGCTGTCGTCTCGACTATTTGCGCCGCAGCAGCCGCGTCAATGTGAGCATGCCGTCTCCAGAATGTTTTGTGAGCAGCCGGGCTGGGCTGTTTGGTGGCCGCCTGGTCTTGCGGAAGCGCCTGGTCAAGGCCCTCGTTTGCGTTTTGTTTTCCAGTCTCTTGCTGATCATCAATGTCCATTTCCGACGTCACGGTCTTTGCCTGGTCGACTGTATCGTGATTCTCAACTGCCATCTCCATCTCTGTATCACTGGACTGCTCAGTCTCTTGGTCCGAGTCTGTTTCCATCTCGGAGTCCACGGCTTGGACCGGTGCGGCCGCCTCTTCGGTTTCTTGGATATGGGCTTCTTCACCTGTCGCACCAGGGAGGAAGATTTGGTCCTCGGAGGTGATTTCGGGGTGGGCAGCACGGAAGTTGGCGTTGGTGATGCCGTCAAACAAGAACTCGTGATGGTAGCATGCGCACGTCTTCCACTTTGCAGAGCACTGGTAGCAGAATTCGGCGCCGCAGACACAGCTGTCAAAGAATAGGACGTTAGTCTGTGTATTGTGAAGAGAGGGGATGGAAGGGGAGAGTTACGTTATGTGGTCGCAGTCTTCCATCTTCTCAACTGTCGCGTTGCATCGGTAGCAAACTGCCCACTTGTTCGCGAGCAGCATCTTTTTCAGCTCATCCCCAGTCGTCTGAAGCCGACATTCGCCCTCGTGCTTGTACGTCTTGCAGCGGGTGCACGTCTTGTCCTTGCACTGCTCGCAGAAGCCGATCATGGTCTTCTCGTCGATATTCCACGGCGGGATGATGGCTGCACAGCCGCGACAGAAGACGCGCTTCTCTGCCGGAATGCCGTACTCGACTTCTTTTTGCTGCAGCACGGCTACAAGATCCGAGGGGAGATAGTCGTTTGCCGTGTCCGGAATCGCAAAGTCGCAGCATTTGGGTGGGAATCTTGCTTCCGTCAGGGCGTCGCGAAAGAACCTCTGTAGACACAACGGGCAGAACTTGTGCGAGCAAAGCGCCTTGAACATTGTATCCCGTTCGAATTTCTCGCGGCAAATGTAGCACCGCCCTCGCCGGACCTTTCGGGCAGACTGCCCTTGGCTTGCACGTGAGATTTCTGTTTCTCGAGCCATAGTGCCAGCGGCAGGTCAAAGACGAGGTGTGTAAAGTTGACTACCGAGCAATGACACGACAGCTTTGATGGGGGAAGACACTCTGAAAGAAGCGACAGGGTAAAGAGTTGAACTTGCTGCTGGATATTGTGGAGGATTGAAGAAAGTCAAGTCTGGTTATTCTAGTGTAATGGATGAACAAATGGCCCAAGCTGGAGGCATTGAGAGTGGATTCTTGTTCGATGGGCCAAGTGATGTCGGAAAGAGGGAGCTGAAGTAAGAGAGAGAAAGAGAGGGAAAAGGTATGTTCAGAGAAGGTTCAGGTTCGGTACGGTTGCTACTTACCTACCTTACCTAGGTATTGAGTTTTGTGGCTTGTGTGGGTCACCTGCAATACACAGTACCCGGGACAAATCTCGTACTGACATTTCCATCTCAGATGGGATGAACGTTCAGGTCATGTTTCTCTCTTATTTGGATTTTAGTTTAATGCTTGTAGCAGCATATATGCGTATACTAACAAGCCGGGGAAGGCACGATTCATTATTTGACTTCTGAATAATAATATATTCAAGACGATTAAACATTCATCAAACCTTGTGTGCCGACAGAGTATATGGAATACAAGAGATAGCAAATATTTGTAGAGATATGTTGTAGTATAGAACTAGTTAGAAACTAGTCGGAACCTTGAGAGTTTTGCAAATATATGTTATGGTATTGTTGGGTACCAATACGTCAAAACATAGCTTCGTCCACAAAGATCCATATCAGCACATGTGCCTGATGTTATCAATACTCCAGAACAAGTCTGGCCGGGATGTCATTTTGGCCCATGAGAGACAGCGAAGAGACAGTCCCACATTGATTCAGTACTTGATTCTTCCAAGAAGGGCCTTGACATGTTTATCCCCTGTGAATATCTACTCCTGTGTCGCCAGTGCCACGACGGGGGAGCTTCCCTTTCAGGTTGCACAGTCTCCCGTAACACACATTTTGTCTACATGGTTTAACTTGAACTGTTACGCTTGTATTGTCGTTGCGTTTGACGAGACATATGCGGTTCTCTGGGAGATGGGAGCTGTTTATCCGTGAAGCAAGAGGTGAGTTCATTTAAAGTTGGTGTTTCCTTGACGGTTCGTTCAACCGAGGTGCCAGGTGTAACGGTAACATTCATATCGCGTATTAAATCCGTACTTTTGTACATCTGTGGGTTTTGACCTGTGCGTCTTTCGTCCTGTGATCCAAGCCGAGCTGGATTCCAGAATGAAATTCGACAGAGTCTTATAATGGCGCAGGCGGCCATGGCTTCAAAGTGGTCAACGAGGTCGAGAGGTTGAGAAAGGCGGCCGCTAAAGAAATAACCCCTGCATCGTTCAGGGGAACGACATGGAATCTCTTGGCAGCATGTTACACCAAGATAGAGTGGAACACCACCCCTGTCCCGAACCCCACATCAAGGTTCCGGCGCACGGGTCACTAACCCCGCCGTTTGAGGGGACCCACTGATGCCGGCTTCCAGAACAGGAGTGACGAACGGTGTTTTCCATCGCGTTGGGAAGGGAACAGCCAGACGCGCAGTTCAACCAAGACGGTAACGGATACCTGTTGCGCATCATGACATCGGACGAATGACGACATCTTTTTATGTGACGATAAGCGATATTGAAGGGTTCAAGCTTTGGCAAGCACTCACAATTGCGAAACAACCATTCAGCACTGCAGCATCTCCGTACCCCAGTGGAAAATAAACATCAACATGTCTTCCTCATACAGCGACTGCGTGGCCTCATTGCGCACGTCGCTCTCCTTTCTCGAATCCTCCGTCAACACGCTCGGCAACGGCGTCGAAGACTTTCCTCGTCTCTCTTCCGTACTCAAAACAGTCCGCGTAGGTACTTCCCAACTGCCCGGCAATCGCCTCAATCACCAGCTAACCTTTGGCGCAAACAGCACTACGAACTGATACCCCAGCCGACACTGGCGGCAGCCGAAGCCTCCCTTCGTGACGAAATAGGCCCCTTCGTAGCTCAGCTCCTTGACCGCGCCGATAAACAACTCGAGCGACAGGCACGACGGGTTGAGACGCTCAAAGCCCGCGCCGAGCTCAACGCCGGAAGGTTATCCCATATCCCGCGCGATCGCGACGGCAACTACGAAGACAGCGGCAAATCATCGAGATGGGGAAATAAGAACGCTGCTGCTGCTTTGCGAGCGACTAGCCGTAACCGACCTTTACAAGGCGAGGCGGCTCTCCGCGCCAAGGTCGTGCACCAACGGAAAGAGGCGCTCAAGTACAGTATTGAGCGGCTCGAGCTGGAGGTTCAGCAGAAAGAGAGGGAGTTGAGGTTACGCCTTGAACAAAAGTCGTGATCTGTGCGCCCTCGTTGTTTGATGAACAGCTGTTGGACAGAATGTTTTGAAGGAAAGGGACCTCGGATGACATTTGTTGTACAAATCCTGGAATTTCGACTACGGCGCAGCTCGCAATATCGCAGGTCATGAAAAGCAGGCACAGAGACGGCGCGCATCCGCGGTCGCCGCCCTTTCCGACATGAAACAGATTGACTGGATGAACCCGAGAAAGAGCGCAATTCGCGACGAGGAAAAGGGATATGCTTCAACCCGGCCACAGCTTATACACCCTCCCATGTAAGGAGGGTTCGGCGTAAATCAAGTCGCGTTAATGAGCAGCAGCATAGGTCCAGAACCGACCCTGGAGATGAGAAGGGCAGGAATATCATCCTCGGGTGCAGGGTGGGCTGACAAGGAGATGAAGGGAGAGGACCGCTTGAAGGGAAAACATTGCGCACACATGCCTTGAGCAGGCGCAAATGTAAATTCACATATAGAGTTGTCCAAAGCACATTCCTGCCAGCCAAGCACTATATCCCAGCCCGGTGCAGTATGTTTGTTGACTATTTTGTGCCAACTGTCCAAAAATCTCATCATGGCTCAGCAAACACACTACATGTATATCCACCTACCATCCCAAACTCTACGAGATATGCCGCCGGTCTGCCGCCTTGCCCTGACACTACTACCAAACCTGTCACGGCCTCTCCAAGAAATGGAACTGGGAGCACCAACGCCTTATATGCTTGCGCCTTTCTTTGAAAGTTCTCGACGAGACATTCCGGGAGAGCAATCATCCCGCAACCATTTCATATTGAGCGGCAAAACCGCACGCTGTCAAAGAAACACAGGGGCAATCACCCACCGTCGGAATATTTCAAGTTACCGCTCGACGGCTACCTTCTTTATTGGCCTTGGATTTGCCATCGATTTCCTTTTACTCGAATCCCGAGGAGACGGTTCGCGTCTTTCTCTCCGCAGCGGGATAAGGAAAGTAAATGTAAATATGGGCTGTCGATCGTCTCATGGACTGCTAGATACCAAGTAAATACAGCGGGACAAAGTAGAGCTTCCAGCCAGTGGCAACTGGATCCAAAAAGATGAGGGTGCCTCTCCAAGACACAGGCAAAGCCCATACGTTACCAAGTTACCAAGCAACAAAGCAAACTGGTATAATAATAATGACCTGAGAAAACCACGGTCCCATCTTGACCACCGAGCAAAAGAGAGCCCAGGTTAAGAACAAAAACCTGGCAAATCGGGAGAATAAATGGTACCAATAATTACTATATAAACAGAACCAATAACAGAAATAGAGCAATAGACGCAAAAGAAATCCGGGCCGATACAAGTCATGAGCAAATCTCACCAAATGAGGAACAAATTACAAAAGGGGAATAGATACACAAAGAAGAGTGATCAATGACTGGTCGTTGTATGGGACATTAAATCCCATTCCACCACGATACTGGATTTCCTTGTTACCTCGTCCGGTCCCTGATTTCGGCCACTCTTCATAGCCGCCATCCCAACCTTTTCTCTCTCCTCCATCGCCGCAGGGCCTCTCGCCACTCAATGGTCGTTGGAGAATCTAAGCCATGATCGTGAGGCCAAACTTGAACCTCGCCGGCACAGGTGTCTGCACTGTATTAGGGCTTGATTTGGAAAGAAGTGGCATATATTTTTGTGCGACGGGTATAATAAATAATAAACAAGTACAGACATGTGGGTGACCAAAAGGCTAAGTAGGTAACAGTCTCGGGTTGAAGACCACGTTGTTGTGGGAACTCGACCTCTGAGAAAAGAAGTGAAATATGACATGAAGGGAATGATCCGAGAGGAAGAAAACGGTCGGAGGGGAAAAAATCAATGATAATCGACATGGTCTGTGGTATTGTGGTAGTCATGGCGTTTTGTTTTCATCACCGCTTCCAGAAGAAAGAGAAGAAAAAAAAGACAGAAAAAAAAATAATAAATTCCAACCATAACATGTCTATCCATCCTTGGTCATCGAAATGTCGCAATTCGGAAAGGAAAGTCCTATAACAGGATCAGGTAGTTGCTGGGGGCGATACCCGTGTCGCCATTCTCTTTCCTCGCTTGCCACCACCTCCCGCTGACATCGCTGACTTCAAGAATTTCATGCTTTGAGAAGGATATTTCGTTCGCATCATCCGGGTTCGCTTCGTAGCTGTAAATGGCCTTCGCGCGGTAGGGATACTCGGTGGGTGGCACGATCTGGGTGTCCTCAGTCGGCCCCGCCGCGGGAGGCTTCTGCATACCGTTCGTCGGTGGGAACGCTGGTGGGATGTTGGAATTGCGCATCGTTGAAGTCATTCCGCCAACAGGAGATGGGTTTTCGAGCCCGTTGAGTTGGGCGGTATACATCTGCGGAGGTTGCACGGAAGTCGAGGTCTCGGGCCTGCCTCCGTAACCACTGCCCATGTTGTGGCTGTGGGACGAGGACTCTTTGGAGAGAGCAAACGAATCGATGTAAGCGCGGGGGACGGCCGAGGGTGCAGAGCCGAAGTAGAAAATCCAAATCAACTATGAAAGCCATGTTAGTGGCCCGTCATCAATCGCAATGATGCAGTTCATGACGGTCAAGATAACGTACCGTGACCATGGTCAATAAAATATAGCCCGCTGCGACAGCTTGGTTGGCGGGGGCATTCGAATAGACCTGGTTATTGATGGCGGACGTGGACAGTACCACGGCACAGCCCAGATAACCGACAATCGCGACATGGTAAGTCTGGATTGAATCCGATGCTATGACGACGAAGACACCGACGACAATGAATAAATGGAATACCAGGCCAAACCAATAATATGACGGGATGGTACCCTTGATTTGCGCGACGATGGATGCGATAAACACGATGACCCATGCGAGCTGTTGCAACGCTTTAGTGATTGCACACTAGGCGTGATCGTAGAGCGGAGGGACGTGACTTACGGCTGAGATGGAGAGGGTGGCCAGGGCGAAAGGATCGCCAACAATGTTCCCCATGCGCATGCCCTTGCGGCCGTATGAGGCTCTCGAGTTTTCCATTTTCCTTAATGACGGGGAGTGTAGTGAGCCGTAGGATGGCATAAGGACGAGGCCACCAAATGTGGTATGTTGCAAAATTTGACGATTATTCGAATGGCGGGTTCAATTGATGCAAATCGTCAATCAAAGCATGAGACGGGCTGGCTATGATGTGGCGTGTCTCAGCTGTTGCTATTGGCGAAGCGCCGTGAGGGGGTCTGCTGCAGTGTGGTTGAGAGCTGAAAAGGAGCGACTGAGAGGTGGGATGACCCTCTGGTGATGATGCGAACGGCCTTCGAGAGGAGATGCTCGCCAACAAGTCGAAGATATTTAATTATCGAGCCGCCAAACTCGATAAAAAAGATTGGTGACCAGCAACAGGGTGAAACCTCAGGTCGTCGAATATGAAGGACGTGGTGAACCGAAATGAACAGGAACGTCGCTGGATCGAGTCGGGTGGATCGGGCCTGAATGAGAAGTTGGCGATTGTTGAAAATAAAACAGGAATAAACGCGCCTTTGTCGTGATAAGAGGAGGTCGGAGTCGAGATGAAATGGGCTGTGTTGACCTTTTGTTCCGTCGCTGAGCACTGTAACCAATCTGTTTTCTGTCTTCTTGAGTCCTTTCTCCAGCGAAATTCCCTTTGTCCCAGATATCCGAATGGCCCGGCAAAGTCTCCCGAACAGTCGTCCAAATCGTGGTCGTCGAAAAAGAAAACAGGACGCTGGGCGTCGCACACGCGAATTAATGGCCGGGGCGGCGATGGCGATCTTGTTGAACCAAGGTGAATTGAAGAGGGGGAAGAATTGTCAAGGAAAGGGGCGAAAATAGAGGGTGTAAAAGAAAGAAGGAGAATGGAGGGAGCGAATGGTTAATGCAGGCCCTGGGCGATGGACCGAGTCCTGACAGGGAATCTGGAGGAAGGAGGCACTGCAGCCAGAAGGAAAATGGTGTAGGGCCCTGTAGGCTAGGGGGCTGTGTCCTGTGGTGAATTGGTGTTGGACGGCTGCAGCATGCATACAGTGGGTGAGCCCGTCGTTGGCAGTCTCCCGTGTGGGCAAAAAGGTGGACTCAGGCTTGATTGAGTGGGCGGGAATGAAGAGAGCGTTCGGGACAGAGAGGAGCACAGAGAGGGCTGGGCTGGCTGGTGTGACTTGGTGGAGAAAGCACCAAACGGGGGGCCCTGGGATTTGCCCGGGATTGTCGGATTGATGAACCAATGCACGGCCCATGTTTAAAATGGAAGAAGGAGTTTGGGTGGACCAGTGCATGCTCTCCCGCCAAGGCCCCAGGGCCCCTCCCTTTGGGTGGTGGGACCCGCTCAAACCGCCAAATCCGCGTGGGAAGGAGGTGCACAGTCCATCTTGAGCGGGAAGGTGGTGGTCACACACGGTGGGCTCTCGGTTCACTCCCAGTTCATCTCACAGGGGCAATCAAGGCAGTTCAGGGTTTTCAGCTCTGAGTTGTCATCAACTTCAAGCAAGTGATCGGGATTTGTGCCTCTAGAGCATGCATTTACGCAATCATCAATATGCTAGGTTAATGGTTTAAACGTACTCACACACGTGGACTTTTGCCACGACAACCTTGACCCCATCTCTATTCCCGTTACGGATAATCGTAGACTTCCCGTTGACGGTTAAACCCCGTGAAGCCACAAGGTCTGGTGTCATGATGAGAGCGGGTGGCTGCAACTTAACTTTGTTTAACCTTTTTGCCCTGCAAGGCCCGTTTATCTGCGTCGAATGTGCGGGTTAATGTACTCGGTACTCGGTACTCTGATCAACTGTCATCATCGCCACAAGAAGCAGTTCAAAATCATATTCTCGAATCCCGATCACGAGTGATTGGAAGCCTCCGACATCAGCGTCAGCCCCTGTATTGGAATTTAAACAGCCAGAATTTCATCATGTTGCCTAATATTCATTTCTCTGGATGTTACCGGGGGTTGGGTGACGGTAACGAGCTTTTTCTGGCTTTTGTCCTTCGTACCCCAGAGTGGGAGAGTATTTCTTGGCCAATCAAGACGTGCAAAATTCACGATCTTGTTCGAGCCCCCGATTGATGTTTTAGATCTTACAAGGGTTTTGATTCGCTCCCGACAATTTTCAGGGGCTAGCTTGGGCTCTGAGGCGCGTGGTGATTGGTCAAAAATGAACCGTTTCGTTCATATCAGCCGTGTCGAGTTTTCTGCCATCCATCCTACATGTACCAAACAACTTTGACAATTGCGGAGTGTGGAGAAGAGATCAACTCTGTTCTCGAGCTGAGGCTCGCTTCGGATATCCGTAGGTGTACTCTAAATACCATAGCAGCGAAGATCCTCAACTCGACAACATGAAGCGGTGCGGAGTATCATGAGCCTTGGCCAAATCACCAAGCGAACGAATGCAGGGAGCAACATGGCCGTTTCATGAACCGGCCCAGGACAGCACGGGGGTTGTGTGACCGGACATTTCCACCACAGGAGCCGTCGCTTGCACAGTGACATCAAAACTTCTTTGGCGACCCCGTTACCTGCAGTTCGACCTCGGATAACCTGTTACACTGATACGCTCTGTAACCGAGCACCTCATGACGGCGGAGTCAAAAGAGACGACATCGCTTATTGACGATGGACATGTCACAGTTTGGCGCCATCAACATGTCGTACCGACCATGGGTGGCTCACCTTCTCTTCCGACCTGCACCGTGATCTGCACCAGGTCGATGATAACGTCGTTGATATTACCGTTGATGGCTGGGGAGAAACAGCAGTGGCCGGAACATTCCATGTCATTCGAACAATAAAAGCCCCAGCCGCGAGCCAAAATGTCTCAAAGACTCTGTTGTCAATCATGTCTTGGATGAGTATCTTAGCTGTACAACAAAACAGGGTGCGGGGTCTCGTCCGTAGCTCTCGGAGCTTCCAAAAAGCCATCACCCGTGAGTGACAACTCGTGACAACTGGCACCACAGACAGCAAATGGCGATGCAACTACCTCCGGTATTCATTCACCTTGAACTTGATAGGCAGTGTGGCAGATACCAAAAGTGTCGCCAAAATCCGGCTACCGCCGAGAAATATCACCAGGGGCAATCGGGAGGGAGGTAACCAGCAAGGAAAAGGGGGATTGTCTCTTCGGCACTGCACGCAATTAAAATCCCATCACCACGTCAATATCCGTAAGCAGGATAAGCAACGGTTCAGGGGAGGCGCATGAACGTTAAATCTAAATCATAAAATAGCTGCCCAAGATCCCGAAGCCACCACGTAGACTATTTTACTCTTTTTCCGACTTCACTTGTTATGTAAAAGCTTAGCAGAGTTTCTCCTTTTTATTTCACGTTGCTCTTTCTCTTTTGGTTCAGTCCGCGCTTGTGTCACAAAGGCAAGCCACTTTAAACTGAAAGGAAGGACCTCGTTACTTCCCGCCCCCTTAACAAACAAATGAATAAGGAATAATATCACATCCCCAGTGCATGCGATGCGGGAGCAGAAATTGAGCATGCCGCCGTGGACCTTGGGCCGCCGGTCTTGGCAATCACAGTAAGCCGTCGCAGTTAATTCTCCGGGACGGCCAGTTGAGAACCCCTTTTGTGATTGACAGCCGGAGGAGACTGACAGCTCCGATGGCAGGGAGATCTGGACACTTTATTCACCATCTATGGCAATGGTTCCCCATATCCGAGTGCCGAACGGCATGATTCCACGTGAATCAGGCTACGGTATATTATGGTATATCTATGAACTGATAGCTGTCATGGAAAAGAGAAAAGCCTCCGTCAGACCAGCTCGGGTAGTGTCCCCGAGCAGAATGCACACTACAAAACTATTTACCTCCAACAACACCTTGCATCCTGAAGGCAACTTGCACCGAAGGATCGCCAGTGGGCGAAACATTTCAAGTCGGAGTTGTGGGCAAGCTCTGCCACAACAAGGCATGCTGTGAACCTGTGTTTCCCAATGAACGTTCTACATATGCATTCAAGTTTCTACAAGCAAACCGACAAGATACAATGGGGTTTTGCTCACGACTTAATAGGCGTCGACTTATTGTAGAAAATGCCTTAATAAGCTGAAGAATATACATTGTTTATACAGTAAACAGGTATTAACAACGGTCAACTACAGGATCAGCATCCATGTTGAAATGGGTGCATCAATTTGACTCTTTACTGTGGAATGATGTACCCAGAATGGCCTCGGCATTCTCACGATCTAGCCGGCCTTGAGAAGAGCGGCCACAAACAACAAAAGATGGCAGTATGATCATCCCAGGCCATCATCACAAAGACCACCAGGCCGCCTGGTGAGGGCCAATATCTATACTTGGCCAGACACAACAAGGCGAGCCCAATCGTAACATCTTGCTCAAAACTGGCAAGTGATACGTGCTGTCTCAATCCAGTGATGACAAATGCAATTTCAACAGGTCCATTACGTCGACTAAGAACAGAGCCATCAAGCATCTGACCTGGCTGGACGACATGGCAAGTCAAGTCGGACTAGGTACAAATAGCCAAGCAAGAAAACAAAAAGAGAAAAGAAAGCAGAGATTTGCTCATCACCCCAAAACGAGAGAGTCACACAAATGTTCAAAAGGAAAGATCTTCCGCGCATACATGCTATTACTGTAATGGGTAAAGTGGCTGGCTGGCATCATGACGTTGGGGATAAATTGGCGGCCGTGATGAAACGCGGAGTAGGCAACTCCCGGGCGGATGAACATCTTTCGCATCTTTGGTTGTGTCACATGTTTGATGACGAGATTATTGGAAATGTGAGGAACAGAGTATTTGGGGCAATTGGGGAAAATGGGACATTTTCTTTCACCAGTAAAGAAATAAATGAGTGAGATCCAACTGGTCCTTCCAAGGCGGCGGTGGGATGTCGAAGACTGTGCACAGCAAACTTCTCGCAACCATTGCTAGTTGATACAAAATAGCCACTGGCTAATAGTATCTGACCTCTAAGTTATTAGTACTCGCACTCCAAGTTCTACAAGCAGACCTTCCAAGCTGGCTACCGAACTGAACACGATAATTCGCGGCAGTATAGATGCACGGTGCGTCTAGGCATAACAATATCTGATCCACGCACGCCACGGACTAGTAGAGCGAGGTAGGGTAATGTCATATCAGATGAACAGGCGACATCGGGTGCCTGATATCGGGTGCCGTAGTGGTGTGATAATCAGAGGAACGCCTGGCAATTTCATTCTCCCACCCGTGCATTCAAGGTGTTCGTCCCGTCTGTCGTGTCTCGTCGCAAGTCTCGGCGCCGTACCCACAAGAGTGACGGCAGCCTTCTGGTTGGGACGGAAGAGGTAGACCGCTCACCCTTGGTGAGGTGCGCTGGTGTTCCAGAATAAGAATATAACTGGTGTTTCGTGACGACTTGAGGCTGATCCTTACGGGCGAGGTCTAACATGAATTTATAACAGCGTCTTGGAGTTTCTGAAGCTCTAGTTTCCAGGGCAAAAACTCGATGCTGATGGCGGATTCTCGTCATCGTTGCGGCTGCTCGTCCGGGGTCGTTGGGGCGGTATAATACTCTGACCCGGTTTAAGCCCCTGTGGGCGTGGATTCCAGGGTCGAAGTTCGGAGCCAGTCAAGGTTATCGCACAGCCGGTTCCTATCACCATCCTCTCGGCAGTCGCGAACCGACCTCGAAAGTCATCATCTCAAACAGCAGCCTCCTCCATCTCCCGAAACCTTTCCACTCTTCGGATTCCCGTCTCAACCTTTTCCACCCTCCCCTCAATATCAGCAACAAACTGGCCATACTCTAGCACCCGGCCCTCGTACCACTCGCGCAATGCTCTCTCGCTGCGAGTTCTTAGTTCAGCAATCTCGGCCTCCTGCGCCAGTTGCATCGCCTCCACGCCCTTCATACGGGGTAGTAATGAGGCAAGCTCGGCGCTGAGCTTCGGATCAGGTACGGGTGTGTCGGAGGTTACGGCGGTCAAAGCAGACGCGGTCGAGGGAAAAGAAGACGCAAAGGAGAGAACCAGAGCGCGCAGAGCTTCGGGGGAGAGGTCCGTTGGCGGCGAGTCGGGCGGCGGGGCTTGGAAGAGCGAGGGGTGCGCCTTGTCTGTTCGTTCTGGGAGTCAGTAGGTGAAAATCGACAAGTGAGAAGGGCATCAAGTATAGTACGTACAGAGCTTGAGAATGTTTGCGTAGTCCTGCTTTCGTCGGACGAGGTGTGCAAATCGACGTTCAAGTTCTGCGAGCGCCACTGCCGCTGGCTTATCAAGCGGTTGGGAGGACGGTGCTGACGATCCGTACAGTATGCGCTCAATCCGTAGCAGGCGAGCTTCCAAGAGGGCGATGGTCTCAACCGATGTCCTGTCCAAGGTGCCCTCCATCTTGGCCATGAAGCTCAAGTTTGAAGCAGGTGCTCTAATGATGCCCGTTTCCGATTGACACGAGAAATCTAATTGCAGGCGGCTGTGGTATGGCAAAACGAAGTCGCCTCGATATAGTTGACGCGAAACCAAATCTTGTCCAGTCCGGAGAGTGTGTTTCGGTGCCGACGCTTGAGTTTGTTAACGTTTTGTTGGTGGTGGGTATTGCTGTCCCCGGTGTTGGACCTGCAGCGCTGCAGTGCGGATAACGGCAAGCTTCCCTGGCGAGAACAGGGAGCTACGGATAATTCCCCACTGATGGACCTGCGCTTGAGTGCCTTGTGGGGGTAAGGCTGAGGTCACACCTGCTCATTTGGAGGGTGGCGCTGATTGGCGGGGCATGTACTGTACAGGGGTTCATCTACCTGGGTTTTGGGTGAATGCTCCTGCCACGGCGGCCGGCGTCGGTTTTACAGCCGTTGGCCACGTCAGGTGAAATCCAGTTTTAATGATTCCCATTCCCACTCCGACCTCCACGCACCAAACCATCAGATGACATCGATATCGAACATCTTCGCTCCAGTTCATCATCACCAACCGAATCGATACTAGAAGACGAGTTACGGTGGCATCTTCAACCCGAAGTTCCAGAATCAATCACGACCAGGGGTTCCCGCTATCCCAGGGCTTCGGGGACCCTTCTATTACGAGATCTGATCCATCAGGTCGCGCATTCTTCAAACTTGGCGATTCTTGATGACACACGACCACCCACCTCGCATAACCAAACCATCGAACGACGGTTGATTCGGTTTATAACTTATCCACTGGTCGAAAGAAATACTACCACTGCAGGGAATCAGTTCTAGCGCCTGTCTCGATTGTTACGATATAAAACACCCTCCTGTTCGCACCTTTCTGGTTTCCGTCAGCTGCACGTGCGATCGCAATCGGAGTCCCCTATGACGGGATATTCGACTTTCGCAGACGCTATGGCTTCTTCCAGGAGTGCCGGTGGTGCTGTCATGGTTCAGTGAGTTCTAGCCCGGTTCCCGAGCCCTGTCCCCTTCTCAGCTTGGATCACGACATGCTGATATTCCTGACTCTCAAACAGACCACGACGAGGGCGCAGCCCAAAATTAGGAGGCGGAAACGCCTCCATACTAAGCAGCGACATCAACTTAATAAATACGAGTGCGTTACCAGTTCGCTCGATCCCTCTCCCAGACCGGTTAGGATGACGGACGAAGCAGCATGTCTAACAAGTGTTTGTGCAGTTATCGGCGCAGGAACGCTGGCCATGCCGTTCGCCATGTCCCATTTCGGTATCGTTCTCGGCGTGGTTCTCATATTATGGTGCGGCTTCACATCGGCCTTTGGTCTATATCTCCAGTCACGGTGTGCCAGGTATATGGAAAGGGGAACATCGTCCTTCTTCGGCCTCTCGCAGTTAACGCTCCCGAATCTGGCGGTCATCTTCGACGCGGCCATTGCGATTAAGTGCTTCGGAGTTGGCGTGTCGTACATGACAATCATCGGCGATCTCATGCCAGCTGTGGCACCGGCAATCGGGCTGACAGGCTACGCATTTCTCGAGAACCGCAACTTCTGGATTGCAGCCTTCTTCGCCTTCGCCATCGTTCCCTTGAGTTTCCCCAGGACGCTGGATTCGCTCAAGTATACTAGTGTGATAGCTTTGCTGTCCATCGGCTACTTGATAGTTTTGGTTGCCTACCATTTTGCCGTCGACTCTCGGGACCAAAGGGGAGACCTGAACATCATTACCTGGGACGGACCAGTGGCCGCTCTTAGCAGCTTACCGGTCATGATATTTGCCTACACCTGCCATCAGAATGTCAGTCTGACGTCCATCCATTACCCTTGGTGCTCTGGGCTGACCCCTGTTACAGATGTTTTCCATTCTCAATGAGCTCAAGGACAATTCGGCTGCTACTGTTGTCACCGTCATTGGCTCCAGCATTGGCACCGCAGCCGCAGTCTACATCTTGGTTGCAATTACTGGTTACCTCACGTTTGGCAGCCATATTGTGGCCAATATTGTCGGGATGTGTACGATCCCCCGCTTGACTATGCCCCTTGTCTACTACTGTTCACTAACAAACTCGACAGATCCTGCTTCATTGGCCTCGACGATCGCCAAAGCAGCGATCGTGGTTCTCGTGACGTTCAGTGTCCCTTTGCAGGTTCATCCCTTGAGGGCCTCTGTCGACGCCGTCCTTCGCTGGCGACCAAAGTGGAACGCCCGCGCCTCTTCGCCATCTAGTATTGCCGGCAGCCAACCCCTCCTCTCTACCGCCTTACCCACCAGTGTCGATAGCCACGGCGCCCCCGTGGTAGCCATGTCAGAGTATCGCTTTGCCTGGCTCACCAGCGTGATCCTCGTGTCCATGTTCATTTTCGCTCTAAGGGTGTCGAATCTCGGCAAGATCTTGTCTTACGTGGGTGCCACCGGCTCGACAACTATTTCTTTTATCCTGCCTGGATGTCTCTACTACCTCATGAGCGACCCGAACAGTATCCACCACCAGCGTCTTACTAAGGAGGACGACGATGCAGATTACTCGGATTCTGCGGGCAGCAATGTTGAAGATGACCCGGAGGCGGGACTCTCGAGAGCTGGCGGAGCTGGTCGTTCTTGGGCAGCGAGCATGGTCAGTAAGGTCAGGGCCCGATCGCGCACCCTGAAGGCCAAGCTAGGGCTGGGGGGCTTTCGATGGGATTTTGAACATCTCGAGCAGGGCTTGCTGAGAAAGGCGGCGCTTGGCTTGGCAATATATGGGGGTGTGGTTATGGTGGTTTGCTTGATATCTATTTCCTTTTTTGGTCAGGGTTGATCCCTTGATGGCGATAATCGGTTCTTGCTGAGAAGAGGGCTATAAAGTTTCTCGAGATATGCCAGTGGAGTTTATTGGATATGTGGATGGAAGGAAGGGCGGCAGCGTAACCGGGCATCGAAAGGAACGGTGACCATGGGTTTTAACCAGCGATGAACAGGGTCGCAGTCCTAGGATGCATGGTTTATATTGCATCTGACACGCAGCATTTTCATTATTTTGTTCTACTTTCCTGTCTGCATATGCCTTGGACGGTACCTTGGGCGTTTGTTTATATGGACAGGTCATTGCTTTCATGGATTTTCTATACAGCGTAGATGGGCAACTGGGCGAATAATCTAATCCTCTATTTTCCTTGTCTTTGTGCAGTCCCTCCGGCTCCTTCATGTCTTGTGTTCATATTTAATTGGTACAAGGCGAAAGTCTGATTTTTCTTTCGGCGACACGTTGACACCGCGAACCACTGGTGACTACCCGGACAATAGGTCAGGGCGAAGACGTCATGTCAAAATGCATTATGGACGGTTGAAACCGATCAATTATGATTGTGTGTGCGCATCTTCAATTCACCCCCCATTCTACCATCCAGTTAGCTGGCTGGCTGGCTTCTTGATCCGACCCCTTGCACAATTTTCCTACAAACATTCAACTTGCGGGTCCAAACCTGGACTGCAGCATCAAGAGCGAGCAAGACCGGCAGCGGTAGTATTGGATCCGCGTCTTTTTTTAACATTAGTAGTCTTTGGTTATGAGTGATATTACACGGCTGCCCTTTTGCCCAAAAGGCAAGGAAGGAAAATGGAATAACAGACAACCCGACAGATGGAGGATATGTACAGGAGGTATATGGAACAAGAGTCTTTTTCTAAATGGTACATGTTTTCTTTGGGAAATGGAGGAACAACGACGTCCTTGGATATCAGTGCCTTGTTCAAGAACTCGGCTCGGTCGTTTCGGTATTAGTTGCCGGCGCCGGAGGGGGTGGTACGTATTCTGGTTGTGGTTTGCCTGGCTGGCGGTATTTGGGTTCTAGGATGCCGACCTGTTTGAGGCACGTCAGTGTTTAGCCCTCTCCATAAACAATAACATTCGATAATCAGAAGAAGCGAGAATGCCTTTACCATGGATAATAACCGCCAGACTACATCCGTCGGCTGGGCCCCGACACCAACCCAGTACTTGGCGCGCGTAATGTCGAGCTTGATGTCTTTGTGCAGCTTGCCCGACGTGTCGTACGTGTCCTTTTTCGGGATGGGGTCGTAGGTGCCGATTACCTCGAGGGGGCGGGAATTTCTTGCTGTTCTGTTCAGATGGCATGTGTCAATCTTGCTGCTCAATGTCTCTGTCGGCCTTTGTGTGTTCGAGCTGGCTCCGGCTTGAGGGGCTGGAGAGTGGGCAGAAGGCGAAGAGTGTCCAGGCTATGGGAAATGTCGAGACGTGCGATTTACCTTGCGTGGGCGACAACAATGTTGTAAAAGGGGGCATTTCTGCGCCCGAAGCGGGCGAGGCGCATTTTGACCACCATTTTGTTTCTCTGTGCTGTGCTGTTCCCTTCTCTTTTTTCCCTCGCCCGGTTTGCCTCTCGTGTGTATTCGGTAGCCTCGATCGGTCGTGGGTCGAGCTCGGGTGGTGGGAATTGGCGCTTGGAAATTGGTGTGCTGGTTCGGACTGGGCCCGGGTTCGCGATTCTCAAGATGCAAACAAAATGTTGATGGGTCTGTCTTGCAGTGTCTTGGCGTCAGTTGTTGGAGTTTGACTGTCCGTGCTCCTCACAGCTCAGTGGAGCCAATCAAATGTCGCTTCAAGTCGGGTGCAGGAGCAGCTGCCAGCTTAGTCAGATATCTTAGCCCCGGTTCTACACTAATAAGCTGAGCTTCAGTGAGTTTTACCGACCATTGGCTCCGTCCTCCCGGTGATGTCAGGTTGACTTCATAACCTCATCATCTTTTCAGCTGTTCATCCCAGATTTAACCTTTTCCCCAAAAACAATTCTCGGTCAAGGGGAGATTTACTTCTCTTGCAAGAAATACTTAACCCTTCTTGTCTACTTTAATTTGTTTGTTACCTACCTGTATGCTGTTTGACCCTTGCCAGTGAGTGGATTCACCATGGCATTCAAGGCAAGTTCATAATCAAATTCGTTATTGTGATATAATGATTTACTCCATTTGCAGTTTGGTAGAGAATGTACAGAATGTTTTGTTTTGCGATGACATATCTTGGATTTCAATTCTAGTGTTCCTAACAAGATGTGAGAGCGCTCTTGGCTAATGTGGTCTCGCACCTCGGCATAGACAATTGGAGCAAAGGCCGCCGCGGCGCTGGACAAGGAGCTCATGAGCACCGGTGCCTTTTCGATTGACCAGCTGATGGAACTCGCTGGCCTTTCGGTTTCTCAAGTCGGTACGTCCTTCCATTATTTGTTGTTTCATCAGGAACCTTCTTCTTCGAGTTCTGTGGCGCGGTGCATGTCAGCCCTATGCATGGCATCTCCTGCTCTTTTTCGTTGCTGTCCTGTCGATTGATCCATCTTTGGATTCCGAAATGCCTCAGCATCGCAGAGCTAACTTTGTTACAGTGTATCGCGTTCATCCCATCTCCAAAGGCCCCAGGGTGCTGGTCGCTGTCGGACCGGGAAACAATGGTGGGTAGGGTTAAGTAGCGGCGACCTTGTTGGCCGGTCAGGATTCAGGGGTAGTGGCCAAAGCGCCCTTTGCTAATCGGCCCCTTTTTCCACAGGAGGCGACGGTCTTGTTGCGGCCCGCCATCTGCGACATTGTGGATATGCACCAACCATTTACTACCCAAAGCGACCCAAGAATGACCTGTACCAGGTAAGAGGGCATTTGTTCCGTCATCATTTCCTTGTCCAATCCTGTTCTTGTGCGAGACCATCTTGATCACTGCGTGCGGCGTCATGTGCAGTTATGCCATCTTGTGAGGAAACAGAAACCTGCTGCTGGATATATGTGGAATAAGTCTCTTGTCTATCAACTCTCCGAACATATATTTGACACCTTCCTCTCGTTGCCGCTGTCCTCAAACTTCCAAGAAAGTTCCTCCGCTCGATATTATTTCAGGTCAGCCGTCGTATGCTCGCTGCCTGTTCATCATGTCGTCTCTTAAAAATACCCAACCCAGCTAGGTTGATGCAGCTGCTTACTCGTCATCGTAGCGCCTGGCCAAACAGTTGGAGGACCTCGACGTCCCTTTCGTTGACGACTTCCCCGCCGCTCTCAAGTCAACGGACCATGTCGTTGACGCCATCTTCGGTTAGTCATGTTGTTATTGTCTTGCTTTGTTGCGTGCGTCCAAGCTGACAGTTATTGATTCCAGGCTTTAGTTTCTCTGGCGAGGTTCGAGAGCCATTCCCAGCCGTGATCCAGGCCATGGCCGAGACAAAGGTTCCCGTCACCTCGGTCGATGCCCCATCGTCCTGGAATATCGACCAAGGCCCGCCCAAGTCCGGCGTCGGCAGCAACTTCCACCCTGATGTCTTGGTCAGCCTGACTGCGCCAAAACCTCTGGTCCAGTTCTTCAAGGGAAGACATTTTATCGGTGGACGGTGCGCTCACCTTGGTCGTGTCCTCACATGCTCTCCAATGCTTGCTGATACCTGCACTATAGTTTCGTCGCCCCTGCGATTGCCAAGAAGTACGACTTTGACCTTCCCGGGTATGAAGGTATCGATCAGATTGTCGAGGTAAGCCCCGGTGGGCAGAGACTTTGACGGGCTGGTCTGGTCTGGTTAAGTGTTGGCAGGTCGAGGTGGTCGTTCAGCTTTTGCTCGTTTCTCCACTTTTTCTCTCGTTCTCGTAGAAATATTCGATGGTCCTTTTCCCTGCTGCTTCGTTGTCGAGTGGTGGGCCGGTCTAGCTGTCGATGTGGGCGTCGAAGATGGCTCTGTCCCTGACTCTTCTAGCCCCACTACATCACCACACAACCTCCGTTCCGGCTGTTCGGACACACTGGGCTCGGGCAGCCGCCCTCATCCATTTCCTCTCGCTCGACTATTGTGCCTCGGGGACAGCGCAGCAGTGGAGGGTGAAAGTCTTGACAGAATTCGACATAGACCAGGTACGGTTTCCCGCAAGCTATGCACTCGTTAGTAATGTGCTCAACGCACATTAATATTCGTGGCTCAGGGCAAGGTGGGAATCTGTGCGGGAGACGGAAGAAGTGGGCGTTGAAGCAAAGACTGAAAAGGCCTGATGGACTGATGGACTGAGATGGTCTGATGAACTGAGTTGTTGAGTGCGGTTAGTTCTTTGTGCTTGTACGAATGTGGCCGACAGGAGTTAGTTGACTTTGTAATCCTTGGTCGAGATGTGGCTGGAGTTGGCGATGTGGCTCGCTCAGCGGGCATCCATCATACGCTGGGCGGGTTGTTGTTTACGGAAAGTTGAGTCCGTGGTATGGTCAGGGGCTGGGCAGTTGCGTCTCCTAGTGATCCAATTGCCTTGGCATGGGACAGATAGGAGGGAAACTGCTGTCCAACCGTACCCGCAGGCAGCTTGCCACTGGACCTCAGAGGCGGTTGGACGGCTAAGGGAAGGAAAGGAGGTGTGTCGTGTGGCTTAACATTGGGGGCAGGGGAGGGTAAGGGTCGAAAAGCAAGTTAAAAAAGGAAGTTGAGATACCTTTCTGCAATGGCAGGAGCAGTGTGGAATGGGCAAGTGTGAATCACTGGAATATGGTAGGGCTGTAGAGCGTTTGACATGTAGACCTAGGCAGGCTGTTCACACAGAGTATCCGAAGGGCTTTTACACTACACTGTAAGAAAGCCTATAAACGAGACAGACTGGAGGATGTGGCAAAGAGCTAAGCATGGGCAGCGTCCGATGGGCAAGCCACCTAGGATGGTATTTGGAAAGGGAAAGGATATTTCGATCTTGTTAGTCCCACGGGACTAAAATACAAGTCTTCATATTTGCTGAGTGATGCGGGAAGAAATAAAAAGAAAATCACGGAATATTCAAGTCAAGTCCTGAAAAGTTTTGCGCATGTAAAGCGAGTGTATTCCGTGTAGGGCCGGTCTTTCTGCGAAGGAAAAAAAAAACCAGCACAGGCATCCGCAGGCAAGGGACATTGAAGTTGCCAGTACGGGTGTAGGTGCGGGTGTTTCTCTCTGGGCTATGCTATGGCTTGCTGTCCTTGACAGCAGTTCTTCGTCCTCCTAAATGCGGTACCTCGAAGCATGTAATCCGGAGCTTTTGCTCCTGGAGTGGATATGCGGTACATGATAGGTCCGCAAGGCAACGCAGAATCTTGATGCGCCCCCCCTGGGCCACCCAAAATGGTCCCTGATAGTGGGGAGTTTGCGGACACTGCAGACGGTCAGGTCGGCCCCAGGGCCCCTGTCAAATGGGTTCATTGGGTACAAGGGTAGGCACCTTAAGGTATTTCCCTACAAGGAAAGTCTGGACTGGGATCGCTGCATTTCTCGAACTTTCGCGATTCGGGTTAGGCCGTTGTACCCGTTAGGGCTGCTTTCACTGTTTTTGTCGACTTTTGTCGGTTATGTTTCGTGTACGGGCCCCAGTCCACAGTAATTGTTTCCTCTTTTATCTGACCTGTCGCTTCCCTAGATCCACCTTATTTATTAATTCTCTTTTTCCTATTTTCCCCCTCAGTGGTATCGCTTCACCAACGATTCAGCAACTTCGCCAGTTCCAGCTCCGGACCCGCGTGTCGCCCGATACCTCCACTGGAAATTGGTAACGAAAATTGCTGGGCACCAGGGAATATTTCTCCCGAACACGGGCATCCTGGATCTCAGCTGCTCTATCCGGGAACATACGTACTGGATTCTCGATGATGGCATTGTTGATGATGGATACTTGACCTCGGCCAGTTTACCATGAGATGCCGCTCGAATCCACCAAATGTTTCTTCAGCTAGTGCACAACATGCAGAGGAAACCTGTGGTGCGTGTCGTGGTGGACTGCAGGAGAAGGCGGCGGCATGAAACCCCGGGTAGCAGTCACCGAGGACATGGATGATATGAGATAAAGATCGGAACATGGGACAGTATGGTACAGTATGGTGTGACGCCGGGAACGATAGACCTCACTCGGTCCGGGCTGTGGGCCGTTGCGGACGAATACTAGGTATCGCAACTTGCTCTAAAAAACACATCATTGCAGGTAGCGGAGAAGACACATGCAAGAAGCTGAGCTGAGGCACTACTCCCTAGTTAGTCCCCGACGGCCAGACCGCAAGTCGGCGCTTGTCCAACATGAAGTGGAGTACGGGATACCGGTATTGCACATGAATACCGGAATCCGGCCGTTGAACAGCGACATGGATATATACAGTATTCTAGGGTAAATAGTGTAGTCAACCTGCACTACCTAACCAGAGACTCATGGAGGCCCTGATAAATTGTAAATAGGCCCCTTACTAGGCATGTAAATGCGTTGTTTTAATAAGATAAATAAATGTATTGATAAAGTCACTGACGGCTAGCAACCTGGACCACCATTGAGGTACAGTATTTACCGTGGAATGCTGTGCTGTACTGTACGGTACTGTACTTGCAGCTGATTTCGAGTTGCTTCAGCGCCATGACTGGGGCCACTGGTTGGCTCTCCTCATATGTGCAAAGCTTGAATCATCTGCATCGTGTCGCACCGGTAATCCGGCCTGTCATGCTCTTTCGTCCTTTTGTTTTCCAACTTTGTTCTCGTCCAACTTTCATGTTGTTCTCAAGCTGCTTCATCAGTACATGTATCCATGCAGGGTCCGCGTGCAGCGTTGAAGGATCCAGGACGAGGAGGGGTTGGAGAATGAGAACCCTCATGCCCCTCACCCACCTGATCCCGCCTAGGTGGGCGGCCGGCCTCACATGCCCGCTAGCGTCTTACAGTAGTCTACAGTACTCTACAGGGGACTTGACCCAGACCCCCTTGGCGGGAACGGGATTGGACGGTAGCCCTCGGGACCCCCCGCGGTATGAATGCTTCATGAACACAGGCCCGGAAAATTCCAGCAAAAATTGGAAAGATCCAACAGAGTCGACCACACCACATTTTTTACCCTTGCCGTCTTTGCCGAGACACCGTCTTTATATCCATGACAACCTCGAGAGCCTCAAACACGTACGACTACGTCGCTCAATTCCAGGTTCACTACTTTTACATGTACAATCTGCACAAATATTACGTGACCCGTCAACGACGGCCCAATTCGGGCAATTATGACGATGTTGCTCTTCCCGTTCTGAACTGTCTATCCCTGCAACCAAAACCATGGCAATCATTGCAACCCAAAGAGGTCGCTGTGTGATGACAACAACTTCAAGACCTGCAGCGATCGGCCAGCACCAAGTTTACCAAATCAAGACGTGTATTCTATTCCTACTATAACTCAGCCACAGCAGAGCGCCACAGGCAACCTTGACAGTCGGCTGACGCCATCCTCCAGATCGCCGCCATGCATAAGAGATCCTAGTGTGCCTACACGTTTTTGACATCCCAAGAGTTGGCAGTCTGCCAGTCACCCAAGGTAAAAAATGAATTACCATGTGGCTTGATGTTCTTTACTGGATCGTCTGTGATCAACACAGGTCATCAGGTCATACACAAATCTCAACACGGAAAGCAGCCGCTACATCGTACTTCAAGAGATAGCTTTTCTGCAGGGGAGATTATCACGAGATGCCATTGCCGATCAATGCCCCAGAGCTTGGCAGCTCTCATGGCAACTCCCAACCACACGAGGTCATGTCCAAAGAACAATAGACAAGGTTTGGCGAGCTCCAATCTCTCCGTCGCATTTCCAGCGGTTCAGGGGCGACACCGGGAGCTCGGGACATGGCGCTATCACTCGCCCAAGAACGTCGATACCGGCACTCGTGAGGCTGCTTGAAGATCAACACCCTCGAGAGCCACGAACCCCATCCCACCAATTTACCCGGCAGCCTCCAAGGTGCATGTTTTGCGTCTTGCACCGCCCAAAGAAGACGACACTGCACTTGCTCGTAGGTATAGTGCGTATTCTTGACGGTCTAGATGTGCGCCTTCGTCCCCAAAAACAGGATCTCAACAGCTAGACAAGGGTTCGGATCTGAGACGCAGTGTTTCTGTGCGACCCAGGCCCTCTGGTTTCTCGTATGTTCATCGCATCGACTCGGATGCAGAGTCTCCCGACATTGCGACCTGGAGTAAAAGCAGCCAAGATGCCGGCGCTCCTGACTGCATTTCATCCATCGCAAATTCCTAGCTTGGAGGACTCTTACGGTACGGAACTAGGCGAGAAAAAAACAGTCGGACAAGTGGGCAACCAGGCGACCTAATGACGTGCCAACCAAGCAGAGCCTGCACCGGCTGCTCTAGGCCACAAACCTGCTTACACGACGCACGCAGAGAACGTCTTCCCCGGAGCTGTCGCCGGAATTTGTGATTGGCCTGCATTTTCTTAACCGTCATGTAGCGTGCACCGCCACAGCAAAATCGCCACAATCCGCTTCCATATCTGGACATTATCTTGAAGATCATGGATGGACGCTCCATCCGGATGGAGTTTTCGCAAACCAAGCGGTTTATATTTTAAAAGTGTATTGTTGGCACAGGCCATACGACACACACGGCTTGAACCGAAGTGCCAGGTGATGATGTGGCGCTCGCCACAACCCCAACAACCATATCTGGTGTAAGTCGTTTCCATATCTGAGGACTCGGAGCGAGCTCGATTTGTTGATAACGTCCGAGGCACTCTTCCGAAATATACCGGTGGAAATGGGAAGCTTGACCGGCCTTGGGACATAGCTTGGCCCCGGGCTTGAGTTCATCCGGGAGCTGTCTCCCGGAACAAGCCATCCGTCGAACTTTGACCTCACTGCCTCACTTCGAGTCACCGGGTGTGATTGCAGTTGAGGCGATTCCGGGAACCAGCTCTGCTCGGAAACCTGATCAATTCAGTCTCGCCGGATTGTTGACCGTTGAGAACTACCCCTGACCAAGAACTCTGTTGGCTACTCCCGAGAGCAGACCATCTGGCTTCGGATTGGGTAGCCTGAATCCTCCTTCAACGGTCATGGCCCGGAGGTTTCCATTTTTGCTCTCTGGTGATTGAGGTCCTCTTCTTACTCTTCAGCCAATGATGTGCCGAGAAACCAAGACAGGAAAGTTTGTCGGCCGTCGTGCTCGTTCCACCGTCCTTTCAGGGCTGAACTTACACCGGACCCCATAGCGTCGACCCGAGTCCTGCCTTCAGTCTTCCAGTAACGATGCAGAGGTACACGCATAAGAAACAAGAAAGCGTGGGGTCTCATTCATGGGCTGTGCTGATCATGCTTCTCAAACTGTCAGAAAATAAACGAACGAAGAGTCTGACTCTGCGGGTCATAGTAGTCGACCTGGTTGGGCGCCTTCACCTGTCAGAGATGCCTGCGAGTTGACGGGCCTTCTCGCACTCTGCCGTCCCGCTGCCAGTGGCGGGCAGAGTCGTCTCTGGGCGACTCGGAGTTCCCTACAGTTGCCGGGTTAGCCGCTGATAGATAGTCCATGTCTACCTGTCAGTTGATTTGCATTTCTTGCTCAACAGTTTTCTAATGCTACTATTTGCCACTTCTTTCCGATGAACGACTTCCAACACCGCCCGCAGTCTCGGTCCGTACCTCCTTCCCCAGTACCTAGACGCCCACTGCAGGCATCCATCCATGCGCTCCGACCTTGATTGAACAACACCCACTGGCCATTATGACGGGCGGCCGATCATAGCCCCATCTATCGTCCCAGCCTTTTCATTCTTCAGGATCATTGATGTTGCGTAGGTTTAAACGGCCAAGAGAGTTGAGCGGAAGGGCTCGTGGAAGACCGAGGTACAGGTTCATGATGACATGTTGTCCGCGGCGGTTTCGGAAGCACCCTTGAAAACGTCTTCTTATCTTATTCTCCCATTCACCCCAAATAAAGAACCTTTCCTCCACAAAGGCTACTCCCCAATCCCCAGCGTGACTCTTGGGTTCCATCTAGCATCAAATTATCTAGTAGGCCGGGCGAACATAAGGAGACGTATGATGAACAATCAACTTGGTATACAAAGATAATCTCTTTCCAGAAGACGACTTTTTACTAGATTTAATTGACGTAATCCTTACCCAGTAATAATGTGATATCTAGTTATATACTGAACGGATAACTCCGAGCTAGGTATACCATAACATAAGATTGTGCCTTATTCCATATCTGGAAGCAACTCATCTTGATTCAGCTCGGTCTGGTATTAGATTATAGTGCTAGACTGGAACGGGTTTTCGGTATGGGAAATCTTGCTTATTCTGTTTGAATTCCGACTTTCAGGTCAATTTATTTCGACAACTCAGTACCAACTCTTTGAGATTGGATGTATGATGTCGTAGAATGAATAGAGGCTGGACAGGAAAGAAACTTTGAATAACAAAACAAACAAAAAAAAAAAAAGACAAAATATATGTAAAACAAGAACCTAATTAATAAATACCTGTTAAAAGAAAAAGTCAACGACCGACCGAATGAATATATGGGTTAGATATAATTAAACAAAAAAGAACAGACGAATCAATCGCCGGGAATTGAGCCCGACGTGGGGGTCGAACCCACAACCTTGAGATTGGTGATCTCTTGAATAAGAGTCTCACGCTCTACCGATTGAGCTAGCCGGGCTGACTAGCCAGGCGGATCCTCTGTGCGTTGAGACTCGGGGTCAGAATTTCATCCTATCCCGTAAAGTTTTCCTGAAACGGCTTTTCAGGGCTTGGCACTTTCCACGATGCTGATTGGTTGGCTTTCGCGTTAAAGAAAGGGGCTTAAAGCTGGAATCTTTGCACGGCCTAACGAGTAAAGATTTGTGACTGCCAAAAAAGGACAACACGCAATAAAGTCAAATATGGAGCCCCAATATGCAGTACGTAGTGCAGCGATAACCATTGTGAAGTGCAAAAGCTCAGCTCAGGCCTTCAGGGAGAAGACATTCTGCCAGGCGCCACAAGCCTCGAGTCAAGAGATACTTGGCAAAGTGAAGGAAGGCCAAATTGTAGATATCGATTCCGCGATGCTCGAAAAAATATGCCGACATATTCCATGTTCATAAAATGATCCGTTGCCCACCTGCTGTCCTGTATGTTCGGGCTATCCCTTGCCAGCTTGCTTGGAAAGACTCCAGGCGCTATGTACAATAATAAAACCGGGACACCGACCGGTTCTCCCCACAGGTAAACACAAAGAAAGTCTGGGAAACGTAACAAGAAAAAAAAGAATAAAAGAGGCATCCATTGCCATGTATATCCTGGAAAGATGTGGAAATGGGATAACGGCATCATGAGATATCGTCGTGAAGATTGCTTGCGAGTTGTCGACTATTTATTCATCTGCCATATCCGCCGTTCCAGTATCCCTGGTCGCCTTGGTTCCACCCTCCACCGTTTCCACCGTTTCCACCGTGTCCACCTTGGCCACCGAAGCCGCCCTGCTGCTGGTTGGGCACGTTGGGGTAGCCGGTTGTGGTGAAGCTGCGCTGTGGTTGAGGCTGCGCCAAGTTGAAACCAGGCTGCTGCTGCGGAGGAGGTGAAGCCATTGGGCCGGGCGCAGGACTTGTAAAGCTGCGAACAGGTTGATGTGGGAAATTCTGCTGCGCGTTGTGTGCCATCATGGCAGGACTGCCGGGTCCCATAGCCGGGCTCTGGGAACGCATGTCACCCATGGGAGGAGGGGAACGGGCTCCTCCATAGTTCATGCTGGGTGCCGGTGACTTGGTGTTGGCGGACCGGTCGGCATACGGGGCGTTGAAAGCGGCGGCTCCAGGGGCAGGACGATCCGAGTACGGGGCATTGAATCCAGCGGACTGGGGGCTGTGCGGTGACTGGGCTCCATCCCTCAAGAGCGGCATGGGACTGCGCATACCGCCGTTGGCATTGGCAGCGGCCGCAGCACCGGCTGCCGCGCCAGCTCCGGCTGCAGCGCCGAGACCGACTGCAGCGGTAGTCCCCCACTTCTCGTTTGCCGTGGCCGTGGTTGGCGTGGCAGCAGCGGTGTTGGGGACGCTGTAGCTATCCTTATCCGAGATGCCATCATCGCGCATTTCCTTGGCATTGTACTCGTGCCCGTTTGCGATAAAGCTGTCAGGGTCGATGCCGGCCTGCTTGTAACGCTCCAGCTCAAGTCTTTCTTCCTGCATCTTGGCTTCGGCAATCTTGGCCTCCCGATTTCCACGCCGTCTCTGGCGAATGCAGTAAAACACGGCGAGCACGATGATGATAGCACCCACACCGGCAGCACCAGCATATATCGCCGTCTTTGCCGTTGATGGCAGTTCCTCCCACTTCTCAGCCATGGACTTTTCGGGAGGCGTATTGATCACCTCGACAACCTTGGACTCGCCCCTGCAAAGTGGACGACGTTAGTGAATGAATCCCACATGGCATAATCTGATGGAACCAGCAAAGCAAAAAGACCTACGGGGTGATTTGGATGCTCTCCCACGAGCCGCTTCTGTCGCCGTATACGTATTCCTTGCCGGTGCTGAAATCTTGAACCTGGGCACTCTTTACGAACATGGTGTACGGGCCGGCGTTGTAATCCGTGTCACCGCCCGCCCAATTACGAGTTTCTTCGGGAAGCCTAGGATCGCCGCCAGCCCAGATGCCGAGATAGACACGCATGGGAGTTTGGGGATAGCGTTGTGAATTGTTGGCGTCCTTGGGAAGTAGAGTGCGGACCGGGACGTTGTTGACGTAGAAGTTGAGGGCGTCCTTGGTCCAGTGTATCGTGTAGTTGTGATAGTCATCCTGGACTCCTCCGACGGGGTGGTATTCGCCCTTTGTGAAGTCGAGAATGCCCTTGCCAAAGTAGTTCGTCGTAGCATTGACGGGGTCACCGCCCAAGAATTCCCAGTCAATTTCGTCAAGGTCGTCACTCAAAAACATGATGGAGCTCACGATGCCGCGTCCATGCGAAGCCTTCATCCAGATCTCGGCACGGCCCCAGAAAAAGTAGAACTTGCTTCGAAGCGTCGGCGAGTCTCCCTGTTTGTTGACGGTGAACATGGCCCCTTTCTCGGCATCGTACTCCACAGGTCCAACGTGCGTCTCCCAGAATTCCGCCTTTGGGGTCCTGTTGAAGTGAGTCGTGAGATCCGTACTAAGTGCCAGGTTGGGGGGACAGGTCGTGTTCAGAGGTTGGCAATCGGTCGTGACCTGGGCGGCGACGTGGTGGACGAGATTTGAGGAAGCCAGCAGCCCAACGGCTGAGGCGAGAAACCGCCGAGGCAGAAGCATCGTCTCGGTTGTGATGTGGCGGTGATGAGTTGCTTGTCGATATCATAAAAGGTTGGTTCAAACAAAGCTCAAAGCTGTAAAAGGATTGTGGGGGGATCTCGAAACTCGCAAGATCGCTTTCGGAAAACGTTCGGATTGCACCAGGCGAACACGATGTAGTAAAAAGGTAAAAAGACCACGATGAGAATCGAAAATTGAAGAAAATGACTGTGTCTAGGCACTTGTTGGGCCCACGACCTGGATGGGGAGAGAGAGCGTATGTCGTGGTCGACCAAGATAGGGGAAAAGAGAGAGTGTGAGTTGTTTCTTTGCGAAAAGAGTGAACGAGCCTTGCTGCAGTGGCTGCCCGGAGTGGTCCCAATGTCTCGGGAAGGATTGGATGGAAGGAGAGAACACAAACAGATTGCTGGGGAAAGAATGACGAACTGAACACCGGACGGACAGTGTCCAGTGTCCACAGAAGGCGAACGTGACAAGGCCAAGCCAGGAGAATGAGATTGCACCATGGGAAAAGGGGCACCCACCTCAAATGCCTCCACCACAGAGATGCAGGTACAGGGTCGTGCAGGTGCCAGGAGGGGTCTTGAATTAGGCTCAAAGCGGGAAAGCCCGGCGGTGCACGAACCACTTTCCGGGGTTCACGGTTTGTTCTGAGACGAGTTCCATGTCTGGGTCTTGCTCGTCACGGCTTAGCGCCCCCCAACAACGATCGCTAATTGGACGAACCGGCACAGCGATTGAGTTTATCCTGATCGCCGTTGACCAAGCTCGGAATCGCAATTGGTGCACTCATTTCGAGCAAATTTCTGTCAGTCAAGATGTTCAAAAGCGCCAACAAGAGCATTGTTCTTGAATTCTCGATATCCAAATTGAAATTCAAGGTCCAAGAATGCCCAAGATCCATCGATTACGAGTCATATCTGCCGAAATTTTTTACCAGGTGACCGACCGACCGAAATAACAATCCTCCTTTCCCTTGCCGCCGCCCTCATCATCCTTTTTGGAGCGCCTTTTCTCGTCGTTGATCGTTTCACAGCACGGCAGATATGCAGACTCCTTACGCCACCTCATCCTCAGCACTCTCCTGGCCACAACCTGAACCCGCTGAACCACTGCAGCAACCAGACGCCAGGTAACCACACGAAACTGAACGAAACGAAACAGGCTTCCCAGTCAAATGCCTGTCCCGTTTCTTTCGTGATTTCATCGTGCTTGGTGTTTGTTTTACTTCTCCATCGGTCTCATCTCGTCAACCTTCTTGGACTTCTTGGCTCACGCTTCCAAGCTTACTACACCGCCCCATCCTGCCGAGATTCCGCTCGCCTCTCAAGGGATCCCTCCTGCCACGACTCACTGCTCCACAAGGTAGCAGAATGTTATTGTTCACTCATTCACGGAGGCCTCGCATCAATCAGTGTTCCCATATGTCAAGGACTTCGTCTTTCATCTCATGACTGCCCACACAATCAAGGCGGGCCCTATTCCCCAGACACGCAACACCGAGTTGGAGAGTGCCGCAGCGGTAACGATGGAGGTCGTGGGAGCTCGCGTTGTGGTGTGATTGGCGCCCCTGCTCGACGTCAACGTTGTTGTGGCCGCCGTAGTCGGCGGGCTCGCAACACTTGACATTGATGTTGGCAATGTCTGAGGAGTTGACGTTGTGGTGCTCAAAGGGACTCTTGTCGTTTTCGACTTGGTCCTTGATGTCGAGGTTGTGGTTGATGACAATGTCTTGGCCACACTTGGAGTGGCAGTTGTCGGTACAACCGCACTTGGGATTCCAAGATCGGATGCACACTGGGCAAGGTCCAATTCCTGCCATGCCGTCAACATCTTGCGCCGACCGATCAAGACCTGGTCAGGGCATCGCGCACATACCTCGTCGCAGCAATATGTTTGCCCTTCCTCTGGATCAGTGGCACAATAATATCCAGCATCGCAGGCACCTGGACAAGACTCATCAGATGTCAAGTGACAGACTGTCATTTCGGGCCCAAGACTCACGTCCACTGCCTCCTGGACAACAGGTCTGACCTGCACCCGGATTATAGCAGAACAAGAGACTCTTGTCTCTAGCGCTGCATGATTCGAAGCCATCCCCGCAGGCTTCGGCGCATGTCACGCCGATCCCACACGTCCCGAATTCCGGGTTGTATCCATCCTGCCGCCGATGAAGCTCGAAAGCCGCCGGGTTCGGGCCGCTCCGAAAGCTATATGACAGTTCGGCTTGGGCGACTTGGCTGGCGTAAAGCACCATGCCAGTCCTCAGTCGCATCGTGTATAAAATGAGCGGCTGCAGCGACTTGAGGTCTCTAAATGAACATGGACGTCGTCGCTGTGAGATCCGGTTGCTCCAGAAGGGTCAGGCTCCAGTTGAACCGGGCCAGTGAGTCGATATTTGGCGGGGCTCTGCAAGCTGTCGGTCCGAGTTGGGCCAACACATCACCTCAACCTCTCAATACGACAGTGGTGGCGTTCTATTCTGCGCATCGACCCGAGAATATCACCACCTTGTAATCGTGGATTCCACTGCGTCTTATCTTGGGCTGAGGTCTCTGCCTACAATATTGAAAAAGCTGGGTGAGAACGGGCTAAATAGGAGCCGGACATTGGTCCAAGTAGGCACCCAAAGGCCCAATGTTGTCGGCTATTGGTGGGCTCGACATGCATCATCCGGCGCCCCTCTTCGGACGCATTACGTCGTCCATGGCGAGAATCCTACCATTCCCAACTCGCTGATGCTATCTTTTTCGGCACAACGTGTTTGTTGGCAGCAATTACCCTCGAATTTCATTTGTAGCTCCATGTCATTCCTGGTTGTCCGCCCGTACTTTTGAGAACTATGACGATAGGCAGGCCCGAGCCGATCCCAGTCGGTGACGGCTGATTGGATCCACGACGCAATAACCAAGGCACAACGTCGTAACGTTCGTTTCTTAGAATCTGGATGAAAAGCAGGAACCCAACGGTTCCCGCCTTGGTGTCTGTCAAGCTCCAAGCCAGTGGCTGCCAGGGCCGCATCAATAGTGCCAACGTCGCTGACGGTGGTCCCTAACGTCGCAGCGAGCCCATTCGCCGCCTCTTCATCAAGTACGATGATGCTCAGCGGAACCCCGGTCAATGCGTGCAGGAACACACCCACAGCTGGATTTGGCATCCAGACCACTGTCGAAAGTGCGCACCGCGAACCAGCGTTTGGTTCTTCACTACTCAAGATTATCTCTTCATCACCCCCTTCACTTATTCTCCCTTGCTCCAAACTCCAACGTCCATTTGGTGCAGCCGGCCGGGCATGCTGCCCTGATCCCCTTGCCCTCTTCCTTCCTTCGCTTTCGGTCCGCTCGCGATGGGCAGTTCTCAGTCGTCTGTCTCGTCGTCGGCTTTGTCAGGCGCGCAGTTTGTCAGTGACGGACTGCCTGCCGTCCAGTCGTACCCCAGATGCCACATATTTGGCGATGCCAGTCTCTATAGCGTCGGCATACGAACCGGCTACTACCTCCAATACCTTGCGGCGGTGCTGTCCATCTTGTTTCTGCGCGGGCAGGAGTCGAATGCCTGGCTTCTCTCGTTTACACCACTCGTGGCGGCGCATTTTGTTATTTTGCTGGTGAACTCTACTGGCCCCGGACTCATTGTTCTTGACTGGGAGATTGTCTTTGGGCTGGTATTTTGGTCACTTGCGTTCCTGGCGACAGCTGTCTTTTACAGGCCTGCTCTGGCCGACCAGCTGAATGCGGGGTTTGTGTCGAAAGATTCAAGAAGGCTGCAGCAGGAGCTGACCCGGGAAAGCGGAAGGTTGGTGAGCGACCAGGAAGCCGAATGGGATAAGCGCTACATCGCCGTGATCAAAGTATTGGGAACGGAGACGAGTCCAAAGGGAAATGGCGAGCGACAGATAAATTTGCAAACGGCTCTGGAGGAGTACATCGAGGCTTTTACGGCGGCGAGAGTGTCCCCCGGTTACGCCGAGGCGTCAGGGTACATACTGGACTTGTACGAGGATAGCGAGGGAGTAAGAGAGGTTGTTGCACAAATGCTGATAAGTAACTCGCAACTTGGAGCATTCCGGGATGCTCATGCCGAGGCGTTACGGCTAGTCGGTGTTCCGGTCGAGCACGCTCAGACAACCGTGCACACACTCGCGAGAATCGCCATGGAAGAATTGTTTCCAGCAACGCCAGTCTATGCCGGCCGTCGCTCGCCAATACAGGTAGTCAAGGACTTTGAGACGTGGGCGGGAACCTTTGGACTCCTGGGGGCTGGGTCTTTTTCGGTTTTGTACGCTGGCTACCTGGTATTCACGATATGGGTCCTGTTTCGGGGGGTCGATATTGGCAGGAAGAGCCGTTGCGATGTCAGCATCATCTTTTTGATGGTGCCTACTAGCGTGTATAACACCGCTGCTCTTACCGTGTTGAGAGTACTGGCGTGTATTTGGCTGGTAGTTGGGGGATTGCCAGCGTTGCTGATTGGAATTGCCTTGTTAGTTCTTGGAGCAAGCAGCTGGTGGACAGAAAAGCCGCTTAGGTTGCGAATGGACAAGACCAAGGAGGATACAGCTTTCAAGGCTGTACCATATGATGCGGAGAAGGGAAAGAGAACGGCTGGTGCAGGGACGGGTCCAGCGAGCAGCCTGAGGCTTCAGAACCCGGGAATGTTCCGGGGATCACGGGCGAGTGATAAACTTTTCGAGGTGCCAGCATCCGAGTTGCCTTCCCAACAACGATCCATGTCTTCGTTCAAGAAAGAGACCGAAGGCGGGCTGGACGATTTGGTCATCGAGGAGAGACCACGTATAACAACCGAGACTGGTCCGGCCATAAGGGGAGGTGCCGGCTCAGCGGTCGGATCCGGGTCTGCTGTCTTGTGGTTATTGGTCCGGTCTAGATGGGAGTGGTTGTTTGCGCTTCTGCTAATTCATACGATTGTCGTGGTGGAGATGACAATCCGAATTAACAGGCTAGATATGCGGCAACCGGCGTTTTCCTCGTTTGGCGAGTTTTTGGCCTTCTTTTTGGGCGCGTTTCTGTTTTTGCGAGTAGCGGCGCGATGTCTCTCTGCGGCCAGGGCAGAGAAGAGGAGGAGGAACTCGGCTAGATGGTTGCAGGTGCGGTGGAGGGTGCTTATGGAGAGGCCCTCGTTGAGAGCGGCACCATTACGGCCGGGTGATACAAGTGGTGGCAGCGTTGCAGGTTTGGAGGCAAAGAGCCCGGTCAGTCCAACAAGTCCGACGAGCGGGACTGGAACCGGGCTTTCGAGAAAGGAGTCCCTCCAAAGGGTGGCTACTTGGCATACTACCGGGCGTCAGAGCGGGAGCAGCATGGGACGGTTCAAGGAGATGATTGATGAGGGCTAATCTAGGGGCTTAATAAGCAGGCATCTGTTACAGTCAGTTAAGGCATCTTTTGCAGCTAGCGAACATATTTCATACATCATGTGCTTAGTTCGTATGTGAGGTACAGGACCGACATGCGAAATACAAGAGAGAGAAGAAGCAAGGTAAGGTAAAAGAGACGCGGGAGCTGTGGGGAGTCAAATGGAATCAGCTCGGCTTGTGCAAACGACTTCGGCACATACTACCTTAGTATTGTATATTTGCAAAAATATAACCTCAACCTACAGCTGAGAGCTGCAGCAGGTTTGTCTTGCCAGGTAATGCGTCAAGAGGGAATCGAACCCCCCCCTCAACCTTGGAAGGGTTGAATCCTAGCCACTAGACCATTGACGCTTGTAGTGCTGTTGTTGGTTTGTGACTGTTCCTCGCGCTTCTTCATTGACGGGAGCAGAACGGACTTGCCGCTATTCCGGGTGGCTTATGGTGGTTAAAGTCCTAACTTTGACAGATAGAGTGGAGAGTTTCAGGGACAAGATCACAAGCGCAGAGGTCGATATGCATAAAGTTTGTTCGAGTTCGACAAGAGTGTGGAACTGAAGGTACATGTGATATGATTCACCACATGACGAGAGAACTTAATTCATCCATCAGAGTCTCTTTACCTCCCCAACAAATATTCCAATTCACGACATAAAACACGACAGTCCCAACTGGAACCTCATTCTTCGGCCAGAATCCGACGCCAAAAAGGGAGAAAGAATGGTCGTATTAGACATAAAGCTTCTTGCTCTGGTCGTGGGATGTGTCAGTCTCTTTGGTCTCCCTCAACTTGACGAACTCTTCCTGACATGAGCCACCTGCTGCAGACAACCTCTGTCCAGGCCAGCCCACGTTTCTCAGCCGATACAGCAGAAACCACAACCTCCAGCAGATTGAAACCGCGGTCATTTATCCCGTACACCATAAACAGCCTGCGATGCCACCGTGACGACGTAGTCTGGTCTGGGGATGTTATTGAAGCTGTCAGCATGCTCGGCGACCGCCCTGGGCGACCGCAACTCGAGCCAGATTGCGATGGGCACGGGAGAACATGCCAGCAAGTAAGCTGTCACAATGACAATGCCGTCGTCCTGTGCGCCTCTGTGAGTTCTGTCTTTCATGTTCTCGTCAAGCTACCTGGTTGCGGATCGATATCAAGCATAGCACTAACCACAACAAACATAGAAACCCGAAGAACTGAATGTGGACTCGTACAGCACAATTGGAAGCATCGCGCTGTTTATTGGGAAAATGTGCAGTGCAGTCACGAGTGGCGAGAGGACTACTTACGGCTGGGACAGGGGTGGATTTGCTTACATGGACGGTGATAAATGGGGCGTGGCCTTGACGAACCAAACTTGCATTGACTGGATTCCGACATATGACCAACCGAGCTTGAGAGGACTGTGTTCCAAAATGGCATATGAAGGAGTCGGGCGTATGAGTGGGAAAGAATATTGAGGCTGGGTTGTATCATGTATGGAACGGGGTAGCAAACAAGTCTGTTCCATCCCAGATAATTCACAAGTCCCCAGAAACTTGACATTCTGGCTTCTGGTCCTCATCGACTGTGTACACCTGAAAGTAACCCTTTCCACCACCTATCAAAATACACGTTAGCTGCGAACTTGACGATACTGCCGTGACGTCATGCCATTGCTATACAAAAGGATATGGAAGATGGTAGTTACTAACATGTCTCCATCGCAAACCCACGACATGGCAAGTTACATTTATCCAGAGGGATCTCATCCTCGAGAGGCGGAACCGTCCCGGGCTCTCCGCAAAAGCAAGCCGTCCCGTTGACCAGGGCTACGACCTGACTTTCTGCCGTATCCGAGCCATCGTACTCGAGGTTGGAGCAGGTCCGCATGCAGTACCCTATGCTTTGGAAAACGTGCCTGTTGTTGAACAAGACATGGCTGCCTGGGGAATAGAAGCACCCTTGGAGGGTTATTGTGCTGGCCTCGGCGATTGACGACGTCGAAGGGAGGGACATGAAGATGATTATAGCCAACAGAAGGAAAGGGAAAGCGATAAAGAACCCTGAGCGATGGTAGCACTTCTTAATGGGACCCATTATGGCGATTTTTGTAATTGATAATCTAGCCAACTGAGAAGCACCAGCGAGCTTTGTCGACGGAAAAGATGACAAGGGGCCGGGGGTGTACAAACCATTGTCAAGTAAATTCTGCTGTCGTCATATGGTTGTATCATGTCGGATTTAAGGGTCAAATCTCGGACTTGGCATAAAGGTGCTGGAGATGCTCGGGTGGCACAGTCCATGAGTAACGGACTGGAGCACTTACTCGCCGTCGTGTCCAATCTTGCCCAGACCCCACGGGACGACCCGAAATCTCGGGACGGAGAGGTATCCATTCCGGCGCTGTTGCTGGGTCCATTCAATCCCGACGCCGGTCGATTGATATGCGATGGTAGTGGTCTAATATAAAATTGACTCAAACCTGCTCCCCAGCCGGCCGGGGTATGTACACCGTACATGGCTAAATTACGCCACCTCTGCACCTTTTGTTTACATCCGTGCTGTATTTGGACTAGACCCCGAGGGTTACTTAACTTACTTGCTCATTTTACCTCTATAGGTGTATAGCACGCAGTTCCACAACACCACTGCACCGCAGCGGTTTGTATTGCCAAATAGTTGCGCTCTTGTACTGGTACACAGACGGACTGTGACACGTCAAACGCCTTCTTTGGTATATCAAAGGATATGACTTGCATCTCCGTGGAGCATGTGATGGATTCACTATGCGTATTAGTCTGCTCAAATATGTGTCCACTCTAGTGAACAATGGTTACCATGTCATGTTTTGACACTTTAACGAAACAGACTCACAGATCACTTCACCAGGGAGATCCAGGGACCTGAGAGGCCCGGGTATGAGGAAGATAGTAGGCTAAAATAGACACACGAACTGGCCAGCGGTCATCAAAGACACCGTCACCGTACCATCCTCGCGGCCGGCACTACCATATTGTAACCGAAATACTTATGGTGGATATAGCAGCAGTTAGTTCACTCGTATCGTGGTCTGACTGATGCTTTGTTCTTATTCCTTGCGATTTTTGTCGGATTTCTCTCTCCTTTCAGCGTTTACGCTTCCTGTTCATGCCTGTGTACATGTAAACGATCATTCTCAGAATGAAGTCTTTGATAGCACTGCTGTCACTCCTCTCACTTGCGCTGAGAGCATCGGCACAAAATGGCATCATCGGTTTCGGCATCTCCATGTACCCAGACCTCTGCTGCCAAGCATGTCACGATTCTCTCGCATCCCTGTACCTGTCTTGTACCACCTTCGAGGGCCACAGCGACCACGATGAAATGGGTGGAATGGTCAAGAGAGACGAGGGTGAGATGACGATGATGGGCATGACCTCGGATGAGTGCCACGCTTCGAGCAAAGCATGGCTGGAGACGATGGCCTACTGCATTCAGACAAACTGCAACGCCGACGGGTATCCTGTCGATAAACAAGCCGAGTGCTTCGCCTCCCAGGCGCTTGGGGGCGCATCCCAGCCGACGTTCCACGAGAGCCTGCCGGCGGAACAACCTACTCAGGAGCTGGCTTCCGATGCGGTGTGGTTGAACGAGACCAGCCTTGTGAACGGCGAAATCTATTTGGTCAACCATGGAACCTTGGGCGAGTTTGTCAGGTCCGAGGAGTACCACACCAAATATGCGTAAGCTGATCCCTGTCTCCGTTGCCAACGAAATCCTTGCTGATGTTAGTCTAGGGTATCCCTCATCATCATCTTCATCGGCACCTGCCTGCTTCTTGGAATCACCACGCAAATCATCAGCAGGGTCCAATCCAGCCGCCGTGCAGGGAGCAACAACCTATCCTCTAAAATCAAGGAGCACATCCTACTTCCGGCCCTGTTCCCGTCCTCTCGCCGTCTAGAACCTCTCCCTAATAGCACTGGCTACGTCCCCAGCCGAGTCCTCACCATCTCCCTGACCTTCTACCTGATCCTGAACATCATCTTCTCCGCCGTCTCATTCCGCAGCTTCCAACCCAACGTCTGGTTTCTGTCTGCGGGCTTCGAACTTTGCGAGTATGTAGGCAACCGCACCGGCACACTCAGTCTCGTCAACCTCGCCTTGGCAATCCTCCTATCCGGGAGAAATAACGCCCTCGTCTTTCTGACTGGCTGGAACCAGACTACATTTCTGACGCTACACCGCTGGGTTGCTCGGATAGCCGTTGTCCAGGTCGTGGTCCACTCGATTGTCTATACAGCGGCTTATTTCCAGCCTGGATACGAAGGTGCCGCGGCCTATGCCGAAAAGGCCGTCGAGCCGTTTTATACCTGGGGAATTGTGGGCACTGTCTTACTTTGCTTAGTTGTGGGACTGGCTATTTTACCTATCCGGGCGAGAGCATATGAACTCTTCTTGGCGACACATGTTGTTCTTGTCGTGTTGGGATTAGTGTCGACGTGGTATCATCTTGTTCCGCACTTTGGATACCAGTTTGGCTATCAGGTTTGGTTATACATTGCCTTTGCGTTTTGGGGGTGGGATCGCTTTGTAAGAATTGTAAGAATTGGGGTATATAATCACTTGCTCGGGGGAGAAGGGCGTACAAAAGCAACTGTCGAGGCTGTTCCCGGTACGGATGGGAGGATTATGGAGATTACGGTTTACCCGAGGACAAACTGGGGATTTGGACGGCCGGGACAGCATAGTTTCCTATCGTTTCCGGGCCTGTTTTGGAAGACCAAAGGACGAGTGTGGGAGAATCATCCTTTCAGTATCGCCGCCTGGGAAGGGATGCCGGGGCAGTTGGACCGAGGTCGAGGTGACCTCTCCCAAACACAGGAGACGAAGCAACAACACAAAGGGCTGAGCGACAAGGAGATTGAAACAACACACAGACACTCGGAGGAGAAGAGGAGACGGGCCATCAAGTTTCTTGTCAGGGCGCACGGCGGAATCACTTCTCTTCTCAGACAGCAGGTCCTGGCTTCTCCATCAGGGGAAAGGCTCGAAACGGCCATCTTCACAGAAGGTCCATATACAGGGCACCGGGCCACGGTATACCCACTGTACAACGCTGACACTATAGTATGCTTTGCGGGTGGAATTGGGATCACCCATATCCTGGGCTTTGTTCAGGAGTATGTAGAAGAGCGTGCAGGTGGAAATGGTGACTTGGAGGACGCTGGGGAAAGTGGTGGCGGTAGGAGAATGAGAGCAACGAGGTTGATCCTTGCTTGGTCAGCAAAGGAGATGGCCTTGATTCAGCATGTTCGACAGAGATTCTTGGGTGTTGGTCAGGAGGGAAGCCAGGGAGGGCTTGAAGTCTTGTTGTGGTGCACAGGAAGCCCCAGCAGTAAGGGTTCCGCCCGAGAAGAAAAGGCAGAGGACCCTAGACTAGAGGTTGGGCACAGTGCGCAGCGAACGGATACTGATGTCCAAAACGGAAGGATGGACATCAAAGCCGTGCTCAGGGGTGCCGTGGAACTTGGGAACCGAACAGCTGTCATGGTCTGTGCCCCGGGTGCTATGGCTGATGAGGTTACTAGGGAGACGGTCAAGTGTCTTGCTGATGGACTTGATGTTGATCTGGTCGAGGAGGCGTTCGCTTGGTGAATTGAGATATCTGTTCTTTCACTTCTTCCCATCTGTTCGCAGCACTGGTGGAAATGGAGTCCGTTCAAGCTTTAGGACACAGTATCCAAGGAAAGCCATATCTGGGCATCCGGAGCGGCATCTGAGGAGCAACTACTTGCATGAGACGGGATGAGTCTAGAACAACAAGGCAATGGCAGTGCCAAGGGCCGTTAAAGTTCCAAGTTGATGTTGCTTAAACATCTCCATCGTGGCCTTTTTTTGTTTCTAAATCCGGTACCCTACAATATAAAAGTTCTTAAACATCATGACACATGTGAAGGCAAGTAAGATCCAAAAAGGTGGGTAAGATCTAGTCATGTGGACCATGACCTATGTCGTGACCATCAGGGTCACGGTGTGTGTGTGTGTGTGTGTGGGATAAGACAGAGTCGTACCCCTAAACCTCACGCCAAGACCATGGGACAATATGGAGCAAACTTGCTCACACTTGCTGCAGAAACCAGCTCAATCGTGGTCCGAGGCTTGCAAGGGCTGACTGTGTAGTGTAACGGTACTAATAAATGTGCTTCATCAGACAGAAACGGGCAAGTACGTGTGCAAGTACCTGTACATTCCCATCCTGTCAACCTCGGAGGCTTGTCAATATTGACGTTCAGGGGCAAGAATGCGGAGGGCAGAATGGCATCTCGCATTATAACCAAACATCTCAACAGCGGCAATTAAGGCGTGGTTTCATCGAGATGGCAGCGAGGATGGGTGTATGCAGATGGTCGGCCTTTACATTTCAGGTTGTCGCTGCTGCCGCATGGTCGTAGGCGAGATGTGGCAGCGTCCTGACTCTGAGCAGGGGACCAATACTTGCTCATATTCCCGACCGTTTGTGTATTTATGATGGAATTGAAGCCAGCAGGTAGATGATCGACTCGCTGCAGTCATTCATCACTTTTCTTCAAGTTCTTCTTGCGCTATAGACGAATCATTCGCCCTATATCAACGATACATCAGTTCAATACCACCCGTCTGGAAATGAAACCCCAAGAGAACGTGTCCATCATCGGGGCTGGCCCAGCTGGATTCGCCCTTGCCGCTGACCTCCAACGACGCGGACGCGGTGTCCTCCTGTACTCGCGTCCAGATCGTCTCCGACACGCCAACAAGATCAAAGACAGTAGTCAAGATGGATGCCACAACCTACACGTCAGCGGACCAAAGACTGAGCCATTCAGTTGCCAGCTCAGAGTTACTTGCGACACTGCCGAGGCGGTCTCGTTTGCAAACATCATCGTCCTCACAGTTCCCTCAACCGGCCAGGAGTGCATAATACAAGACCTCAAGAGATTCGACCTGCGGGGACATATCATCATCGCAGTTCCGGGCAACCTCTTTTCTCTCATAGCGTCGGCAGAGATGCAAGTCGGATGTATCCTTGAGACGAATCTGTCGCCATACTCGTGCAGGATGGACTCGGACGGCAAGCTCCTCATCCTGGGCAAAAAGGAGGTCGTTTACATTGCCCCGTTAACACGAAGAAGGCAGACTCCACGCCACGTCTATGACACCGTCTCGGAAATCTTCTCCATGGTCCGACTAAACTGGTGCTCGAGCATCATCGAAGTCTGTCTGGCCAACGTCAACGGGGTATTTCACCCTCTGATGATGCTCATGAACGCCGGGCGGATAGAGAGCACAGGTGGCGACTTTTATCTCTACCGGGAAGGACTCACTCGCTCCGTGTCCAACGCCATGCTGGCCATTGATAAAGTCCGGATGGCTATCGGGGAAGCATTTGGTCTGGGGCAGGTGGGAAGCGCCATCGAGATCTCGAATGCATGCTACAGCCAAGGCTTTACTTGTCTAGTAGACCTAGGACAGAACTCACCGCCACACAACAAGTTGAGGGCACCGGAGAGTATGGAGAACAGGAATCTCTCAGAGGATGTTCCGGATTTGTTAGTCTGTTGGTGTAGTTTGGCCGAGAAGTTGGGCATTAACGCCAGTCCGCTTAGGGCGGTTATTGTGTTTGCCGAGATGGCTACTGGGGCCGAGTATTTTAGCAGTGGGAGAAATCTAAAGAAGCTGAACTTGGAAGACATTTCGGCCGCTGAGTTGGTAAAAAGATTCTCGCCTGAGGTGCACCGGGAAGAGCGAATCGAAATGACGGAAGAAATTGATGGCCTGGGGCTGATTGGGAGTCGATTGTAACTTGTAGACGGAGTTATTTATGCCAGACCATTTATTCTTGGCGCCTAATATACAGGCACCAGTCTTCTTATATACAGGCACTACTCTTGTTAGAATAGAGGCTTTAACTAGCTGGAATAAATGCCTTGACTGGACTGGAATAAATGCTCTAACTAGCTCGAATAAATGCCTTGACTGCCTGGAATAAATGCCTTGACTAGGATAAATGCCCTAACTAGCCAGAATAAATGCTCTAATAACTAGCTCGAATAAATACTTCGACTGGCTCGAATAAATGCCTTGACTGAATAGGAATAAATACTTCGACTGGCTCGAGTAAATGCCTTGACTAGCTCGAATAAATGCCTTAACTGGCTTGAATAAATATCTCTGGTCTGGAAAGTCAAATTGGACGATTGCCTATATATAAGAGTAGTGGTGCCCGAATATTATGCACCTTATTCTTTATGTCTTTGTATTTTCGCAATCTCGACATGAAGGCCTAACAAGTGTAATCTGTCTTGTACCGTTATATGACGCTAGACCCAGTGAGATGGCCATTAACACTTGTCGTTTATACAACTCTAAATTATAAATTTCAACCTCTGCAATCAAATTACTGTATCTGTATTGACATGCCAAACTTTACGACACCCGTAACTGTCCTTATTCCAAGCCCCGAGAATTCCAGCCCCTGACAACACCACCATAGACGCCCAACAAAATGGGCAAAGGCGCCAATCCCAAACTGACAAGGCCCAGCAAACTGTTACCCCAGCCCCATCCCAACTTCTCATAAAGTATCAATCCCGCCAGCGGAATCACGGCCCCGGCAATCCCCCTCAGCACAGCGTTGGCCCCAATCACACTGGCCGCCCAGCGTGCCTCAAACGCATCAATCAGATACGTCTGTATCGCTGTGAATACAATGATTGACCCGAACCCAGTTATGCCTGTCCCGATCTGGGGAACAATCCAGTGTAATTCTTTTTGGGCACCCCAGCCGTAGATGAATAGTCCGAGCGGGAAAGTCAACGACCCAGGGAGGGTAATAATCGGTGACAGACGATCTTCTGGCGTGGGCTGGATGCCCTTTTCAAGGCGGGATTTGATGATGCGGTCGGAGAAATAGCCTATGTATGCTAGGCCAAAGAGAGTCCCTATCCCGCCTGCGAGAAAGACTAGGCCGTTAGAAAACACGCTGAAGTGGTATACCTGAGTGAAGAGGAAGGAGTATGTCGCAAAGAGAAGGTACAAGGTGCCGTAGAGGGTCGCTACGTAGGTGCAGAGCATGGTTACCAGGGGCCTAAAGAAGAGGAGCTTTGTTGGGCGGAGCAGGTTCTGGGTGAAGGATACTTGAGAGGCTGCCGAGGCAGGTTGAAAGATGTGTGCTGGATTGTTGCCGTTGGACTTGTGGAGGAGAGCGGCCTTCCGGGAGAGGAGGACAGGGGCGTACGTTTCTTTTAGGATGAGAAAGGCTAGGATCGACACGATGGCAATCTGTTGAATGGCTGGGAGTCAGCTGGTGTCGATGGCAAGAATAAGAAAAGGCCAAAGACTAACCACAAGGGAAATGATCCAGAACATCCACCTCCATCCGACCATGTCTGTCAGCCAACCACCAATCACAGGCCCTATGGCCGGGCCCATGATGGTTCCTACCGCCCATATTGATACTGCCCGCCCTCTTTCTTCTCGTGGCATAATGTCTGCTATCGTACCGCTCCCAATAGTAATGGTTGCTACCCCTGCAAAGCCCGAGAGAAAGCGAAAGATCAAAAACATTGCTTCGTTTTGCGAGAGACCGCACACGACGGTGAAGATGGTAAAAAACACGTTGGTAATGTTGTAGACTATGACCCTCCCATAGCGCTCACTTAGGGGCGCGAGGACCAAGGGGCCACAGGCGAAACCGAGGACAAAGATGGAGACACAAAATGTTGCGAAGCTCTTGGAGGCCGTGTTCAAATCTGACATTACAAGCGTCACGGCGGGTGCTAGCATCGACGAGACGAGGGGACTTTTTGTTTGCATTTAATCAGTGGGTGCTGATGGGAAGGCTGGTTATGCTGACTTACACCAGAAAGCTGATGACGGATATCATCAGGATGTTGGCCCATTTCATCAATGGTCTCCAGTTTAAAGGATTCGCAGGGTCTGGGTGCTCCGGCGTATCGTCCCATCCCACAATAATGATTTGGGGTTCATAGTAATTGACGAGTTCATGATCAATGGCCTTGTCGTCCAAGGACAGTGAGCTAAGAGATGAAGTGGCTGGTGTTGTCGTTGCAGAGTCAGTGCCTGCTTGCATCTTTTCTTTGGGCATGGACATAGCATTGGTATTGGGAATGACAAAGTGCTCTTGGGAGGTTATCGGCATGGTGGACAGCATGTTTGTGGCTATGAAAGGATGCAGGGAAAAGAAGCTTGATTCGAACATGAGAAAGCCACAACTCAAAGCTCCAACACCCTTGGGTCTACTACTTCTCTCAGACTCACATGTCCTGCCGGAATCGTTCACTAGATTACCTCCTCGTTCCGTGTACTTTGTACCTTGAGGGCTGATGACACTCTGGCGTGGGGTAAGATGACCAGGAGTGTAACGCTGCGCTTCTACACCATGGCAGACCGGCAGATGTCAAAGTACCGGTACATCAAGCAAGACTCGTAAATTGACTCAAACTGCCTCTTCGGCCGTGTTTTGGTCCGACCAAGTAAGATACGATGCGTACTGTAACGAATACACTAGGTCGTGAAAGAAAGAAGGACATGGGCTTGGAAATGTACTTGAGAATTAAATGCACTGCAGATGTGTCAATATGAACCCTCTTTGATATTAGCCCAAGCAACTCTAGCCTCTTACAGCAACAGTGACCAACAACTCAATAACCATGTTGATACCCTCACCAGGCGTCACATACTTCTCCCACTCCTTCTTCATCTCCTCCCTGGCCTTGGGTCTCAACTCCAAAGGAATACCCCCGTACGTCTTGCCCGACGAGCTTGTATCCAACCAATCAATCATCTCATCAGGGGTCTTTGCCCTCTTGACAATGCTATTGACCACAATGTCCCTCTTCTCGGCCGGAAATCCACCCGAAGCCTCCAACAGTCCTTCCAGCTCACTCCGTTTGAGAAACTTGGGCGGAGCTTCTTCCTTGTACTGACTATATGGCTCGCGTGAAAGAACCTCTTCCTTGATCTTTTCCTGATATGTCTCAAAGTCGCCTGATCCGCCAGAGATGCCCAGTTTTCGGTCGGGTCGGAGCACGCGCGCAAATTCCCGGATGGCTTTGGCCTGGTCTTGGACCCAATGCAGCGTGGAATTCACAAAGACGAGGTCAAAACTTGCGTCTGTGAAACGAGATAGATCCTCTGCTATGCCGACGTGGAATTCTAGGTTGGGAGTCGACGAGTATTGCTCTGCGGCGATGGCGATGCGCTCCTCGCTGGGGTCGATACCCACGACGGAACCATTCTCGCCGACGAGATGGGCTAGGTGGGCGGTCAAGTTTCCTGGCCCACAGCCTACGTCAAGGACTTTGAGGCCCTGGGTGATGTTGAGCCGTGAAATGAGAAAGAGGCCGGTGGAATTTTGTGTGGCGTTGAGAAGGGTGTACCCTCTGGCTAGTTCTTGGGTATCTGCTGGCATTTTGGCGTATTGACAATCAAGAAGCTTCCAGTTAATGAGATGGAGGTAATTGGATAGCAATTGGGTCCGAGATGGTAATTGTCAAGTAGGTTGTAAAAGGGGCCAGGTATCTTATACCGATGTACAGTAACACATTACCGTTGTCGCGCTTTGGTGTAAATACACGTTTTCCGGGGACCTTGGGATTTTCAGGGGTCTTAACCTGCGCGGGAACCATGCTGGCTGGCGATCTGTCTGGGTTCCCTAAGCGATACCTTTTCAACCCCCTTGGGGTAACATTCGACGCGCACACACGGTTAGGGGGTGAGTTATAGCAGAGTAAAGAGAGCGTTTATTTGAGCATGTTTTGCACCACACTTCTGGCTAGCCCGATGCACGACACGGAGACCCCAACCCCGGCCTCGAGGTACAATGATCCGGCCCTCAACTACCCACTCGCTTGCAGAGGCTTTGTGTAACACGCATAATTTACTTGCTTTACTGATACCAGTCCAGGTCGAGTCATCAATTATTGCGGAAAATATGATGTAGAAATACTTGTATATGCCTTCCTATTATAAGCAATACACATCAAAGACTTCTCTATAGCACATCAAGAAGACTAAGAATACGTGTAAGAGAGAAGGTGAAAACACGTATCAACCAAGACTCAAATATATATACCTGTTTTTCAGGCCTTGTACTGTATTTGGCATATAGGCATCTCACACCCCATTTTTTCGAACCAGTTGGTCATCAAAAGACTATGCCAAGCAAGAGTTGACTGTGGGTATGTATCGCTCATCAGGAGCCCCATAGGGAGTCCGGATCAGAGCTACTAACAAGGGAGGGTGTGACTGAGCTCCAGTCTGCACTGCCGGAAGCAGAACTGCGCCCACCACCCGGGACAACCGCCCTCTTCTCCGCCCTCCTGTAAGAGTGAGCTTCTCTCTCGAGTTCAAAGGGGTTTATTGTAATGAGTTTCCCAAATTCATATTTCCTCACCTTCCGTATCAAGTCTTCGTTGGACTCCCTGCACACCTCCTTATGCAGATCCATTTCCATGGCCATGGTCCAAGAATCAGGAACCTGCCCCGTAACCTCGAACCTCAGGTTTTGAAAGGGATGACAGTCCAGAGCTTTGGCCCAAGCTAGGCTTCGTGGATCCACCGATGACTTGAGCATGTCAGTCGGCTGTTCAGTGGGCTGTGGCTTTTTGGCCCTCGCGAGACGTTTGAGCTTGTCCTTGAGAGTTATTTTGAGCGGCCCGGGTGTCAAGCGTGCTACTCTCAGCTGCCAGGTGGCCTTTGTCGGCCCTCTGGTAGTCTTGGAGAGATGATCACTCGTCTTAGTGTCCAAGGGTATAAATGGCAGGTCTGAGTCCTGGTCTCCAGACGAACCATCCGGAGGGCCATCGACGGGAAAAACCATGACCAGGAAGCTCCCAAGTAATCCATTAAAGTGAACAAAATAGACTGTGTCTCGCATCTCGGGCCGCAGCTTCTGCCGCCACCCGGCCCACAGCATTTTATCCTTGGATCTTGGCTGTGCAAGGGTATAACAATGGACGAGGAGGCTATTGTGCCCAAATGGGTTCAAGGCCTGCATCCCGGGAGGGTAGAAGGAATTCAGTCGGATCCCCAATCCCGCAGCACAGTGGTGGATGACAGGCGGCCGATTGATGTGAAATATTCGGGTGGGAATGACGACAGCATCTGATTCTAGAGACTCCGTAACGTAGATTTCCTTGATTTTCTTCCCAGCAAAGACTCCCGAAGATACACTGATGGGCTCTCTACTGGCCCGGTAGTATGTTCTGTGGTCGTTGGGCGGCGATCGCACGAGTACGGCCAGTGTCGGGGACTCACCCCAGTGGAAAAACCCGCCACTGGACGATGACTTTGGCGGCCCGTCGTTGGTTACCTGGATGACTAGGCACCTCAGAGGTACGAGGTGGAGGGCGACATCACCTCGGCTAGCAGCCCGAACCGGCTTCCTTAAGAGGATCCCCTTGTTCGTCACCTGATAATGGTCAGACCGAATACTTCTCGAGGCGTGTGTAGTTTGCTTGCGAACTATGGCCATACCATCCGGCACTTCAAAGTCGCGCAACGAACTGGCCAGCAGACTACCACTGGGTCTCCTGGTAGAATATGAATATGTTGTGCTTCTGAAGCCCCAGGCAAATATTGTTTCGTCATCCGACACCCTAATGAGCTCGTTCTGGAGCCGTTGAAAAGCCCGATCTCCTTCCCCGTAGAGGAGAGGCATGTTGATTTGGAATAGTCCCAGGAGAGAATACGCCTCGTCTTCCTGCCTTGTGACCTCACGTCTACATGCCCAAGACATCTTTTCTGCAATGCTCTGATGCCGAAATCTGCCCAGTCTAAATTGGTCTGACTGGAGCACTCTCGCCGGAATCTTGGTGATATGCGCCACAAGCTCCATCAATTTGAAGTCGTGGGCTCCTTGGTCATCACTGACGGTATGAGACGCAGTTCTTGCCAAAGAATACGATGGAGTATGGCCCGACCCGTCCGGGCCAAGTTGTTTACGGCCAATGTAGTTCCAACCGCTATCAAAGAAGAGGACTGCATCTGGGGCTAGCAACTCCTGCAAGGTCCAGCCGCGAGTGAACCATCGGCTTGTGTGGAAAGACGAGCGAGGGTCCAAGGGATCTTCACCTGGGTCGACATCGGACAGGTAGGCATAGCAGACGCCCGAGTTATAGTACCAGTCGAACATGGAGTTGATGGCCTCGGACAGCTCTGCGCTACTGCTCTTGTCGATGCAGATGGTGTCGATCCAAACGTACTCGTAGCCATCCTGGTGAGCGCGAGCACAACAGCCATCGATTTTGGAGTCGTTTGGGAAAGTGTCCGAAATGGCCAGGCCTTGAACGTCCTTGAATGTAAGCTCGTTGGGACCCCAAGTGTGTGAGAGGATGGCGTATGGCGGGACTGTGTGGCCGATGAACTCTTTAAACTGTCGCGTCTTGACATGAAGGAGACGAGGCATGGCGAATCGGATCTGGGCTGGGATCCGGAATTTTAGGCGTCATGCAAAGTTGAGAATATGACACCCTGAGCAATGGTGTCATATTAAAAGAGTGGGGCTGCCGCATGCCATGGCAACGACTGCCCTAGGCCTATTTCAGGAATAGCCGAAAGCTGCTGCTTGGGGTTGGATTTGCAAGAAAAGGGGGTCTGACAATGAAATATGGGCATTTTCCTGGTCCTCGCGAGCCCTTTGCGTTGACAAGTAACAGCCCACAGTGGGATTCAGAGGGCATATATGCGGCTGAACCGGGATATATCGACACCATGGAGAACGTGTTGAGTTTAAAACTTATACGGATACGCAGCCTTTAACCAAAGCGCAGGGCTCCTACTTAATAAGCAGCAAGCAGGGTTGGCAAAAAAATACAAGGGTTAGGGTTAGTTATAACGAGCTGGGATAAGGAGAGGAAAAGCAAGTACGTAGTAAGTAAACAGAGTATATAGGGGTAAGCCCCACAATTTCCATCATATCATCCCATGCAGCCTGAAGAGATGAAAACATTCTAGCACAATATACTACTATCAGGTACCGTACCTTCAATACTAACATTTGATGCTTACCCCGATCCAAGCATAAGGTATGATTATAAGGAGTTGGTGGGGACGTACTTGTAACAGACTTGTAAAATGGTATCAATAACGAATTCCAGCCTGGTTTTCTTAAGAAAGAATATCGAGCTTGAATACTGGCCCAGAATATAGAGATAACTAGTAACAATTATTAGCGTCTTTAATCGGGACCTTTGAGCCAGGTCTTATTCCTAGACGATTAAATCCACCTATTGTTGTCTACTCTTCAAGTCCATCTTTTACCATTGTTAATGTGCCCCCCCTCCCTCTCTCCGTCTAGATCCGAGTGGGATGGCAAAACAGCAGATAAGATAGCATTTGCAGCTTCTGATTGATGACCATGGGCTGCACACCTCGCATTGTGGCGTTGCCAAGCCATCCAGTCCTCAATAGATTTCCGTCAGCTGGACCACCAACTTCTTTCTGTCTGGGAAACCAAAGAACAGACTGTGATAAAAGATGAGAAGCTTATCTGCTATTCCGAAGTGTTGGAATGTCTGTCTCCAGCAGCATCGAATACCTTTGATTCACTTCACAATCACGGTCGCATCAACAGCCGGGAGGACATCAACGAAACTGGGCGATCGAGAAGCGAACATTTACATGCTCATTGACCATGGCGTCCGTCCCACTATACAGACCCCTAAACTCCCTAGAATTGGAAATCCGCCTCTTGACCATAGAGCCTGCCCGCGACCATCAAGCGCCCATCATCTGCCACCTCTCGCACGCACGCCTCTCCGACAATCCCACCTACGACGCCCTCTCCTACGTCTGGGGCACCCCAGGAGAAGGTGACAATATAGCATCTATCACAGTATCCTGGAAGACCCCAGCTCCTCCGCCGATCGCACAAAATGCCACTCACCCATTCACGCTCCAAGAAAATGCTTCAGCCGCCATCCGGCGTCTCCGCCACGGCAAAAAACAGCGCACAATTTGGATCGACGCCGTCTGCATCAACCAGTCCGACGCCATCGAGAAGGACACCCAGCTCCCCTTCATGCGGCAGATCTACGAGCAGGCCAACCTGGTGGTCATCTGGCTAGGCGAGATGACGGAGCTCGCTCCGCTCGGCGTAGACGACATGCAGAGCCGAGTAGGCCGCGAATACAAATTTTGGAACTCGACCTCGGGCGCATTCAACCAGGTCGCCGCGGAGCTGCTGGGCGCCAGCGGTCTCATCAAGAACGGGACAAACAGTGTCGCAGCCATGCATGCAGCCATATTGACGAACGAGGTCGTGCTAGGCGAAGTGAGGGAGATTCTGGCCCGGAAGTGGTGGACGAGGGTGTGGATCATGCAGGAGGCTATTGTGGCGAGGAGGCTCAAGCTCATGTGCGGGGACCAGACGTTCGAATGGGACGGCGTGGGGAGGGCGATCGATCGAATGAAGGGTGTTACGGGGTCGCGCGGCGCCATCGAGGTGTTTGGCACCATTATGAATCCTGAGATGCTGATCGAGGAGGACCGAACCTATCAGCTAATCTCTCGCTTCAGGGAAATGTGGGCCAGAAAGAGATGGAATGTGAGTGTGCTTGAGTTGATGTATGAGTTCCGGAGGCTGGACTGTACGAATCCGAGGGACAGGATATTCGGCTTCCTGGGGCTTGTCGAAGCGGCAGTGAATTATCGCATTCGACCGGGTGCGGGGGCTTCCACGGCTGACGTGTACCTCCAGTCGGCAAGGATAATTCTCGAGCGGTCCGGGTCGTTGGATCTGCTAAATTGCAAGCGGGAGTGGAAAGGGGTCGAGCGGGCAACGAGACCAGGTGATTCGCTGGCATATAGTATTCTCGAGAAATCCAAGTTCCACGACGTGGGGGCTACGGTTAGTGATGGACCAGATGCGCCGCTGCGAAAGGGGTGGGCTAGATTGCCGCCCGGCTGGGAAAGAGTGCGGCGGGTGAATCCCAAATCTTGGTCGCGGTTCAAAGAAGGACTCGCCGGGAAGGGGTGCTACTACTGGGACCACAGCACTGGAACCGCCCACGAAGAGAGCCCTCTGACTCGGCTCCCTCCCCCGATGGCCCACCATCCCGTGAAACAGAGAATACTGCCACCGGGATGGGTCAAGGAATGGGACAATCTGGGCCGATCCCAAGTCAGGTATAACATGTCGGGACAACAGCAACAGCAAGGCCCCGCCCACGCCAAAACAAAGAGTATCAATCTTAACAGCCTCCCCTCCTGGGCTCCCAACTGGGCGGCCATGACCGCACGCGATCCCGAACCCCTCCTCGACTGGTCCATCGAGAAACCCCGATACTGGGCAGGCGGCAACACCATCCCCGTCCTCGACACAAGACAACCCTCTCCGCGCCGCATTGGGACAGAAGGCGTTCTCTTTGACGAGATTGCCCAGATCGGGCCTCCCTGGCACCCACCTTCGCCTGTGCCGCCCGTCACGCGCCATGACATTCCCGAGCTCCAGGCCTGGGTCGACCTCGCCCTATCTTCCCCGTCGTCCGGATTTGACCCGTATTCGGACCCGAGCTGTCCCACCAGCTACCAGGTCCCCCCCGACGGGACTGGGAATCCCCGCAAGTCGGCGCTCTGGCGTACCTTGCTAACCGACTATTCCGGCCACCTTGCCGCACCTGCTTCAGACTGGAGCATGGTCGAGCTCTGGCATGACACGCGCAACGCAGAAATGGGCAAAGGCAGCTGGGCCAGACAGCTTCCGGACCTCGACACCCTGGCCACGATGGGCATCATGGATCACTCCAAGGCAACGGTGTCCATCACCTTCCTCGACAGCGACATGTTCACGGAGCTGCTCGAGCTGGACTTTTCCAACGCGCACGTATTATCGTCGGCAAAGCACTACGGCGAGATTATGCGACGGATATTCGGGGCGTGCAGGCATCGGGCCTTGTTTGTCACGCGCGGCGGGTATATAGGGCTGGGCCCGTGGAATGCGCGGGTAGGTGATCGGGTGGTGGTGCTAAAGGGTGGTAAGACGCCGTTTTTGCTCAGGCCGATGCCGTTCGCGGGCGTTAACTCGCATACCCTTGTCGGAGAGACATATGTCTATGGGATCATGGGCGGGGAGGCGTTGAGTGGAATTAGGGGCACGGGGTTTGGTGGTGAAGAGGGGCTGGCTACGGAAATGTTTTATCTGGTTTGAGGAGGGCTGGGAGGGGAATGGATGACATGTTGCCTCTCGTTATATACCTAGTTGAACACGGCGCATTCCTGCCCTCTCTTTTATTTCATTACCTCCTCTTTCCCGGCGTAGGTTGTTCATTGGATAGCGGCCGGAAGTTCCAATTCAATGACCCACGGTAGCTGGTGTTGTTCCTCGCGTGAAGACTTGATAGCAGCATTGACGAATAATGTCGACTGCCCCGGTCGAATGGGATGTTCACTGTCCGAGCAATGGTCCGTCGCACGGTATCCGGTTGCTCTAAGTTGGGCAAGGCAGTTTTCTTTCTCCGCAATATCCTGTTGCGTATCCCATTTCCCTACCCTAAGTGCCGCCAAGCTGTCCACGGTGGTCGACCTGTCGTTGTCGATTGCGTTAAAGTGAGAAGGAATCTCGCCGGGCCGAGTATCCCGCCATGAAACAATTTTGGCACCCCAGCCTTCGTGCATGTGGCCAAAGCAGTGGAGGCGCGGTCTTGCTCGAGCCACAGCAGCGAACAGATGTTCACAGCCGCCGCGTTGTCTGTCGGCCGTCATGTCGAAGAGTCCCTTTGGAGGGCCGTGGGTGATGACGACGTCGATGTTTTGTGGAACGGCGAAGTCGTGGTGCTCGCCTCGTTTGTATTGAAACCCCCAATCAGCTTCAGGTGACGGGGTGTACGGGCTGGCATAGACTGTCAGATTGGCCCCGTTTGCGAGATGGAAATGGTGGACGCCTTGATCGAGAAACATGATGCCGTCCGCCTTGGCGTCGTCGAAAAGCTGTCGGCCATCGCCCAGGCTTCCGTATTCTCTCACCATGAGCTCGGAGTCGATGTTAAAGGCTGCCTCAGCTTGTGACTTCTTCTGTTGGAAAGTTTTGTCGTCGAGCGTGAAGTCGTGGTTCCCGGCGATGACGAGCTTGAGTGGTGAATTGATTTTCCTCAAGAGATGCAGGCTCATTCGCAGTTCCTCGAGCTTGGATTGCTCAGTCAAATCACCGCAGTGAATTGCGACGTCCACGGGTAGATCTGGTAAGGTGAGGCCTTCATTGCCTTCATGGGCATGGGTGTCGGAAACAACCAAAACCCTCGTCGTGACGTGCTGCATTTTTGCTATGTGGTGTGGTTTCGGTTGACCTTGAGGTTTTTCTTCTTCAGCTCCTTTTCAGCTCCTTTTCAGTTTTCTTTTTCTCTGTTTTTGTATCTTTAATTTGGCCTTTGTTGTAGGAGTCCTAGAAAAACGCAATTCCCAGGCAGTCAAGTAGTAGAGCAGCACGTGGGTGGGGATTTATATCTGTGGCTCACTGTTAGACTTCCAAGGTGGGGAAGAGAAATAAAGTTCGAGGAACAGTCAATATTAGAGATGACTCAAAACTCTAAAGCCGCACTCCAGCTCCAGGTCCCGATCAGGAATCATAGACTAGTAGTTCAAGGATATGTAACTTTTCTGGTAGACGAGTGCTTCATCTTGGGTCCCAAGATTTCCTCCAAGTCAGGAGCGAACAAAAGCGAGAAGTTGTCAGAAGTTCTCAGAACAAGAGGAAGATTTCAGGGGCGGACATTGATACATCTGTTTTCCGAGTCAGCGCCCCTTTGTACCTCTGGAAGCCTCGGCAATTGCCACAACCTTTAACGCCACCTCACAAAGCTTTTCAGCACAATCTCGATATTTCATATTAAGACATAACAATAAATTCCATTCTAGTCTATAACGCTGGTCCCTTCTTCATCGGTGCTCCGAAAGAGAACAATCTTGCACAATACGTCAGTCACACAACAAACTCTAGCTTCTGACTCAACACTTGGTTGACACTTTATGTCCCCCTGGAACCAACTTCTGGAAGACCTGGTGCGGGTCGTATTTCTTTGATACCGCCCGGAGGAACTTGAGCGTCTCAGTACCATACCCACACATAGGCTTCTGGAAGTATGCAGCGTGGTTGTTATAAATGAAAGGATCAGCGGTGCCGAGCTCGTTGGCGACCTGCTGCACCTGGTCTACCCAGGACTTCACGGCTGCGTGCACGATGGCGTCGCTTGCTGCGTCTGTCCAGCGGGGAACCAGCCACCACACTGTCGGTTGGGCATCAAGGTCAGCTGGATCCATACAGATGCCGAGAAAGGAATCATATTGAGGGGACTTACGAATCGAATCATGGTCAGCGCCTTCCAACCCGAGACTGTTACCACCCCTCGTGGCCGCATGAGTAGTCAAGACCTTTGGCTGTGGGTTATAAGAGAACATCCAGTCCAAGTTGGGGACTTGGCCCTTGATTTGCTCATAGATGGAGTCCGTGATGCCCTGTATCCGTTTGAGCGTCTCCAGGTCGTTCTTGACCGTCAGTGTGGCCGTCTGTACTCTCAGCCCGTCGGGCATGGGCTGGGTCACTTCGTGGACAAAGTTGACCAGGGACTTGTGGCCTACAGTGTTGAGGATCTTTGGTCCAACATCAAAGAAGGGTGCCAGGACCTCTGGGTTGGAGGTGTTGTCTGTCGAAGCCAAGCCAATGTCCACGATTCGATGGCCGTCGTGACCGTACAGACCCATGATCATTATTGCTGCGTCAACGTGTTCGTTGTTGAGTGCTGTAAAGTTTGACACACGCTCCAGAACCTGGGTATTCGTCAATTTGGTTGCAGGGACAATCAGTTGTCCGCCCCAGAAGCCGTCATGGGGAAAGGCAGCGATGTCGACCTTGGTGACAATACCAAAGTTGGTGGCCCCGCCTTTGAGTGCCTTGTACAAATCAGGCCGGATGTTCTTGCTTGCTGTGACGACCTGACCCGAGGCAATGACGACTTCATATTTGAGAACGTTGTCCACCACCCAGCCCACTTTGGGCATGAAAAAGGATTGCCCGCCCCCAGTCGCAATACCGCCTACGCCGACTCCGTCACAGATTCCACCGGGAAAGGCGTATCCAGTGTTGGCCACAGCTGCGTAGGCTTGTCCCATATTTGTCCCTGCGCCGAGCGTTACATAGGATTTGTCTGCTGAGAGTCGAGCTGTGTTGAGGCGTTTGAGGTCCACTGTGACGCCATTGTCGATGTTGTTGAATCTGGGATTCGAATTGTGGCCGCCCGATTTCACGGCAAAGGAGCAGCCGCTGCCTTTAGTGAGGGTGCGGACGACAAGTGACACCTCTTGGGCTGTTTCTGGTGTGACGATGCAGCTTGGGGACAAGATGGTGGTGTTGGACCACCGATGACTGTTCAAGTCAAGGTAGGATGAGCTCCCGGCGAGGAACACCCTATTGGGAAGGGCAGAGCTCAATCTTGTGCACTGGTGGTAGGGGAGATGAGTATCAGCAGAGGCTCCTCTTGTCCATGTCTTTGTGAATGACTTACACACTCGAAGGGCTTCCCAGGTTTGCCAGCTTCGGCGCCTTGGAGCAGTGCTTGCGCCGCAACTAGTAATGTGGCTGGATGCATAGTGTATGCTGCTCAGTGTATGGTGCTTCGGTAGGCTTGAAACAGAGAACGGTCCTCCTTGGGAACTCTGTTTCCCAGCTCTGTTCATGGCAAGAACTTCTGCTTTCTTTTATACATCATGGGCAAGGCAAAAGGATCACTAGAATCAGGTATTATAACGGCGTTACCAAGCTGCTAATCCCTTTTCCAACGATTTTGCGCCGAGAACACGAACTGTACTTACTAATTGGGATGTGGCTTGTGGTTATCTCGGGTTCCCCTCCGGAAATGAAAAAATGGTTGCTAGATTCCAGTCTCGCAATCCTCCAATGCCTCCATGCACCATGAACCAGCGTTCAGAGTCCGATATTGAGGGCGAGGGTCCTGCGCCCCGCAAGCAGGACATGGGTACTCGCAGTGAAGACTGTTTGTTGAACATTATTTGCTAAGAGCCTAGTACACGACATCCTTTGACGTCGGTGGCTGGATCCCAAGAATCGCCCCCAAATTCAACACTGCATGTATTGTCTTAGCTATTGGTTCCCGTTTCGAATGGGCTGAGACACCTGAAGTTCTCTACATGTAAAAGAGATAAGAAACCGAGAGCTCGGAAAACTCGGGGTTTTTCGTCCCCTTTTCAGTATCTTTTACCGATCCTATGTTTCGCTGGTTAACTGCTTTGACCTCAATCTTTATTAGTGCAACTTACTCTTATATGTTCTGTTTATTTGATGCATGATTGGACGGGGCGGTGAAAACACGGGCTTTGAGTTAAACCAAACGGGTGCCTGTTTGCGCCCAGGCAAGGGCAAACAATAATGCTACCGTCAATGACATATCATTTTCAGGGGTTTGCTGCTGCTATGTGCGGACCCTTTGTTGTTGTGCCTCTTCGAATCACTGTCCGGCTGGAGGCGAAATTGCATTCAACATGCTATTTAGGAAATCTTATGGGTTCATCTGCTACGGGCAGGTTACTGGTTGAACGTTTGTGAAAGCAAATGCTTCTGATACCTGATCTTTTTTCAAGGGTCATTCTCGGAGGGGCCTGGAGCTTTTGTCCATATTTGCCCTTTTAATCTTGATTCCCTTTTGCTCATTCCTCCAAGGTATCCTTGATTCAGTGTGAGCATCATGGACTGCTGAGGCGGAGATGGTCGGCACCTGTCGTGAGCTACACAGCTCCCATGTTCGAGCTCTCAATTGAACTATCGTACCCAATTACCGTACAGCAGATGCGGGTTTCGAGTTCGCTCTGCTTCTTGATATCAACAGGGCTTGACCATTGTGGAAAGAAACTGGGTGGGTGTCAGGGGTTTGTGGACTTGGCCCCTTTCCAGGTTCCGGATCCCGCAAATGGGTGGGGCAGTGTCACCCAACTCCCGGCTCCCCGGAAACCGGAAGATGGCCCGGAGAACAGAAATGCCCCCCACCACCACTCTCGGCATGATCTTTCCGACCCCCGAGTCGGTCGTTCCTTACGCCTTGGCGCACTCGATGTACTTGACTTCCTTACTCTTTAGCAACCACCGAAAAAGGAGCAAAGGGAAGGAAACAAACAAAAAAGTGCAGTTTTCGTTGCAGCACTCATCTTCCCAATTGACGCCGGGATTCGGGAATGCTGACGACGTTTGTTGTTCCAAGCATTGACTGCGTTAAAAAAAGAAAAATAGACCAGAGCTGCCGCTGAATTTACTCGCAACATATCGGCCTGTCTTGGGAGACATCGAAGCCAGTAAGTGATAAACAGTTAACACTGCAGTCTGTTTATCAGCCGGATCAGACCCTGTCAAACATGAGGTGAGCATGGAAACCGAAAGTCAAGGCAAGTTTGACCGTGAGAAATTGAAGTGACACATTGAAGTGGTCATGTCTTGGACTGATCCTCCACCATATGCAGGGTTCCCTTTTCTCGATGCACATCATGCCCACGGCAGCCACCGGGCGCCAAATTGTGGCAGTCTGCCACAATTAGCCATGTGAAAATAATTGACAAGCCCAAGGTCAGTAAGCCAGATGGATACATGTTCAGACATGCAGATTTTTTTTTAGGAAGGTCCCAGTCTGTTCGTACAACCTGCAAGTAACATTGCCATGCTTGAGTCCAGACTCCAGAGTCCAGAGTAATACGACATGAAAGTACCACCTTGCATTGCACAACACGAAGATGCCAGAGGGGAAAATCGACAGAACTCCGAGTCACTGCCAGCCGATACCCGGATGAGCCCAACAGTTAGCCGAGCAAAAAGACCGCGGAGGAAGCTGTTGCTACAAGTGACAGACCGAGCTGACGCGTGGTACAAGTCAGGTCCAGGTCAAGTGACATTCATTGAGTCTAGCTATGACGGCCCAAAAGCGGAATCCGTCGGAGCACATCCCTCGAAGATAACAAGACGGGCAGTTTCACTACGTAGTCACCGCCCCAACAAACAGTTCCGGATCCAGTCGATGAGAGGCGACAATTTTCCGGGGTATGGGGTAGCCCCCTGGGGACAGCTCTGAGTGTGAGCCAAACACACATAGCGAGATTTGCCATGACTTGGCATCGGTAATCAAGCATTCGGCAAAGATGGCCAGCAAGCCATGCCGTCCTTGGCGCTCCGCTAGTGCATGAAAGTCGAAAGCCAAGACGGTGTCAAGCTTTTCTTCCAGCTTCCCAGGGTCCAGGGTCCAGTTCATCCCCCATACCTATGACGTCCTGGCCAACGCCCCCTTGCCCCGCCAATCGTGGTAGTTACGGGTTATCGCTGAAGTCTTGTCGATGGATCACGGCTGGCGGGCTTCTAGATGAGGGGTAAATATCCACATGGGCGACAATTGGGCTGACCACATTATCATGGAGGAATCGGGCTGTATACCCAAGGTTTGACTGTGACGCTGCAAACGTCCACGAGCCCCGATCCTCGCCAGTTTCTCTCCCCCACACCCACGCGAGGACCCAGGTATCATTCGGCACTGGACCCCAGCCACAAGAAGCGCACAAGACCCCTCATATGAAATCATCACTCAAAGGGGAAAGTGCCATGTCTGATGTCTCTGCTCAGCATGTCTTATTACGCCCCGTCCCGCTCCGATGTCTCACCCTTCTCCATGGTCTTCATTCCTCAACGAAAAAACCGTCGTCTCACTAGCTGACGCCTCTCCCTGAACCGCCCTCTCCCCGACTGCCGATTGACATCAGCTAGTGATAGCGGCGTAACCGAGGATACCAAAAACAGCCTTCCTGGTAGATAACAACGCTGTTCCGCCCCGTTTCCCTCTGCCTCTTTTTATCTTTCCCCTCAACCCACTGCAGCCTCAGACTTGCCCGACATTTCTTTCTACCAGACCAACATCACGCCATGGAGTCTACCGGACGTGCGGCCGAACCAATAGCCAAGGGCGTCTTCGCCACAGCCAAGCAAGCCTTCGGCGACCTGTTCGTCTTTGCCCAGCGCAGAGAGGCGACGGACCCGCACACGGGCGTTGTAAGGACAGAATGGGCCCGTCCGAAACCGCTGCGCAACCCCATATCGTTGATGGCCCAGCTGTCTGGGAAAGACTGGCTGTTCTTCATTGTCGGGTTCCTGGCCTGGTCAGCCGACGCGTTTGACTTCCATGCCCTGTCTATCCAGCAGAAGAAGTTGGCCGCGTATTATGGCACGACCAAGACGGCCATCTCGTCGGCCATCACACTCACGTTGCTACTGCGCAGTGTTGGCGCCGCCTTATTTGGGCTGGCCGGAGATAAATGGGGACGCAAATGGCCCATGGTGCTCAATATGATCATCTTGGGCGTTCTTCAAATCGGGACGATTTATGCTGGCACGTTTGAGACTTTCTTGGCTGTGAGGGCCTTGTTTGGTCTGTTCATGGGGGGAGTGTGAGTTGCCCGCTTTCTTTATCTTGACATGTTGTCCCTGATATTAATGAATAATAATAAACAGTTACGGCAACGCCATCGCCATGGCGCTGGAAAACAGCCCCGTCGATGCCAGAGGTCTTATGTCGGGCGTGCTCCAGCAAGGGTACAGCTTCGGTTATGTCATGGCGGCTTGCGGCAATCTCGGAGCTGGAGGCGACACAGACAGCTGGAAGCTGGTCTTCTGGATCGGCGCCGGTGTGTCCATCGGCATTGGTCTTGTCCGCATTCTCTTCCCCGAGTCGCAGCAGTTCATCGATGCACGCAAAGCGGGTAAGAACAAGGAAGCGGGCAACCCCTCGGCCTTTTGGCGCGAGTGCAAGGCCATGCTGAGAAAGGAGTGGAGGATGTGTATCTATTGCTGCATCCTCATGAGCTGGTTCAACTACTACTCCCACACCTCCCAAGACAGCTACACAACCTTTATGCTGACCCAGAAGGAGCTCAACAATTCGCAGGCCAGCCGCGCCAGCATCATCATGAAGACGGGTGCTTGTATTGGCGGCACCATTGTCGGATACCTCTCCCAGTGGTTTGGCCGACGTCGGAGCATTGCCGTGGCCGCCACCATTAGCATGGCCATGATCCCGGGATGGATCATGCCCGAGGGTGAGACTGCTCTGTCTGTGACCGGCTTCCTCATGCAGTTCTTCATCCAAGGCGCATGGGGAGTCATTCCGATCCACCTCAACGAGTTGTCCCCTCCCGCGTTCCGTTCTTCGTTCCCCGGCATCACCTACCAGATCGGCAACATGGTTTCCTCGCCCTCTGCACAAATCGTCAACTACGTCTCCGAGAACACCTTTGTCACCAGCAAGAGTGGCAAACAAGTCGAAGCATATGGACCGGTCATGGGCATCGCCACGGCCATCATCGCTTCCGGAATCGCACTCACTGTCATGTTTGGACCCGAGAAACGCGGCCGCGAGTTTGAAAAGGCGGGAGTGGTGGGTAGTGCGCCTCTTGACGGAGCTGTAGTGGAACACCTAGGAGGAGACAAGCCTGGAAGTAGCATGGGCCTCGAGGCTTTGCGTGATGATACCAGTGATAATAGCTCGGGTAAGGCATATACTCAAGAGGTCGAGGGCGACCGGCCTGAGAAGGTCGCCAGTGACCAAGCCAAGGCCCCTGCTAATCTTTGACTCTAACGCCTTTTTTATCATAGGGTGGAAGGGTAAGCAAGCCCGAACGACGGTTGCTGCAGTCCACGATTGAGTGGGACTACCTAGGCACGCTGCTGTATGTACTTCAAGAAAAAACCTGGAAAGTGGGGGTTTACAATCTTTACATCTGCTGGTTGATCTTTGGTGTTTTTCTTTGTTGGGATTGGAGTCTTGTTTTTGTTTTTTAGTGGACCATTACCTGCCTTGTTCATTGTACGAGTATGTAAATATTGGTTTGTTGATTGTTTCCTTGTTGCGCAGGACAGGACGGCGTCACGGGGGGTGATGGAGACCGGGATTGAACGGTCATGTATGATTACCCTTGCTGAGTCCTCTTCTGAATTTGCCTTGTCCCTGCAAACAAGTGACTCGATAAAACGGCCAACAGGGCTTGATTGCTGGTGGCGTGGCTTGACTACCCTGATGGATCATGACTCTGAGTTTGTGACCAACATTACCACGCTTTGTCAAGTTGCCCACTACCTAGGTATGAAAAGAGGCTAAGCACCGTGGGGTTTTCAAGATGGCTCATATTTCCTAATGCCTATTATCTTCTGCAGAGTACCAGGATTGCATGTTTAGCCCGTACAGGATAGACCCGCATTAACACCTCCTGCTAATTACCAGGAGCCTCACCATGTCAGGCCTATATAAAGTCATCATCAAATGGCACGCGCCTAGTAATCAAGCCAGTGAACAACATGGCGAAAGTTCGTGCGACTACGTGGTTTTATTTTCATCAAGATACTCCGCTGAGTGTTTGTACCGGCTTCTGCAACTCTCGAAAGACGACAAAACTTCAGAACTACGGTTCCCTAACCTATCAAGATCCTCGCCTCAGTTATGGTGTCACAGCGCAAAAGGTACGGCCTGAAACTTGAACTTCGATACCAGTATTGTTCCTCCTGGTTCTACAACAGATTTCTCATGTCTAAAATATCAAGAGGAGGCACATAGCTAACAGGACACCGACCTTCCCAAATATGTCTCGTTCATTCACTCAGTGTTCCACCGCCGGCCCGGTACGGTTGAATATGAACCCTACAACAAACACGTCATCGAGGCTACCCAAGTCATACCCAGTCAGCACATTCCCTTCTACGCCCCCTGCCATCTCACACCAGGCCCTGACTGGATAGACGGCGGCACTTACTTTATCCGCAATCGACGTCAACCCAAGATCTACTGGGGTGTTTTGCCCAGAGGTCCAACGTACCGAAATCGACTGATTTGTGCAACATATAGTAACAAGACCAAGTTCAAGATCGCCTTGGACAGAGAAGAACTATCCCAGGCCATGATCGAGACCCAAGGACGGCTGATACTGACTAACACGGACATTGTGACGGTGAACGTCGTCTGGGAGTCGGCCCCAGATTCTGTAGCGCTTCCAGGGGACGAATCATACGTGGGGCTGCTTGATACTCACCCCGACTTCCGCTCGATACCCAAACTCGGGCTGGTCGATAGAAAGTGCACGTGGGTGTTCGGCGATCTGCTTTGTAATATGGTTGGCGAGGTATATCTCCCTTCGGTAGGGGCGTGTGGTTTGGGCAAGATGACACAGGGTGGGCACGATGAATGGGAGCTTTGTTGAGTGGCAGACTTATTCAGGAGACAGAGGAAGGCCAAATAAATGGTTGGAGAGCATGCAGTAGTAGACTGCCTAGGCAAAATGGGAGAGATTACGACACTACTAGTACGACGTCTGCCGTTGCTGGTAGCATAACAGATGACGGGTTAATGTCATGTTGCAATGAGAGGCCGACAAAAGCGAGACAATGACCGTGATGCGTTATACAAGAGGCTTAATAAACAGACACCAGTTCACTTTGACTTGTTGCAAGCAATGCATTGATTCCAACCAGTAAAGACTTTTATTCCAAAGAGTCAAGGCACTTATTCCAGTCTACCAAGGCAATTAGGCGCTTCTTTTTATTGTCTCCATTCGCCCTTGACCTCAAGCAGCCTTCTCCACAAGGTAGTTATCTAGACTTGAACGTTAGTCATTTCATCATCTGGAATTGCACTTTGTGAGTCAAGAGTGATCAAGACTTACAAACCGAAGAGCCGAAACAATTCCACTTCCCCAGCTCAACCAACCCAGCCGCATCGAACTGCATCTTCATCCCCTCGGGCCCAAATTTGAACGATTCCCAACAATCCATCTCGAAACCAGCGGGAAAAGACATGCCTAGGTCAGGACACGAGACCTCCTTCAGAGCGCGGAACACAAACTTGTGCACTAGGCAGCTCAAAGGTTGGCCATCATCATCACCGTCGGGACAAGTAATGACCCCACTGACTCGCCAATCCTCCGGGCGGTACCATTCCCGTCCAAGAACTTCATTAGAATATTCCAGCCCTCGGCGCATAAATCGTTCGAGAACCCCCTCATGGTCGTTATACGAGTCATAGATTTTCCCGGGATCCGAAGTGGCATCCACACCGAGGATGATACGGTCATGGGGAGACGTCATTACTTGGGCCCATTTCCGCAGGTGAGACACGGCCGAGTCAAAGGAGTCATTTCCTAGGATTGAGCCTAGGGAAAGAAACCATTTAGGAGAGTTCGGGTTTACGACGTTGCTGAGGCCACCGCTGGCAATCCAGGTGCGACAGTCGTCAAAGGTGCCCCAGAGACCGCTGCACTGGATATGCTCGTATCTTTGGGAGAGGCTGGCGATGCCTTGCTCGAGATAGGACCGAGATAAATCGAGACCGAAGTAGTGGATTGGTGTCTTGGCTAGTTCAAGTTTGTCAAGGAGGGGCCGGACTTTGCGGACGTCTCTGAGATTCCTCCATTAGTGGCCTGGCTGGCAAAGTATTCTCATTCGCACTATCAACGCATCCGGTATATGAAAGACAAAGCTCACCCGCAGCCAATGTCAATAAGCACAGTGCCAGGCTGTATCAAACCGGCAATCGCGGTCCCATGCAGGGCAAGTGTATCCTTCTCATCGTCGCTAGCGTAATATAATGGAAGCCGCGTCACCTTTTGCCAGATTCGGATTCCTTCGTCGCTGGAGAGCAAGGCTGATGGAAAGAGACACTGCCTGCCGGATGCTAACAGGCTTGGGTCCATCACCCTGTCCCTCAGAATCCCCTCGAGATATTCATGAAGGCGAGAACCTCCAATGTCGATAATCAGGGAGGAAGAATTCGAAGATGATGATTGGGCGTTTGCCATGGCGAGAAACCAATATGAGTGACCCTGAGGCTGAAGTTTGTAGTCAGGTGAAGGTGGGTGCAAATTGACTCGGAATTTTGAGGGTGTCCACAGATATTTATGCACCAACAAGGAGTCGTCCATTCAATTGGCAAATTGAGGATTGCATCATAAATATGAGAACGGTTTCACTACCGCATCTTCTCGGTCATTTCATTACGGCCCAGTGTATTCCTCGGATGTGTCCTGTGCAAACCCGTGCCATACATGAATCGCCTTACAAGCAGAGGCCAGGTTACGATCAGCCGTTTGTGTGACGAACCACGGCAGGATGGTTTGCTTCAGACTAGGGATGGTGAACTCCTACCCAGAGGAAGTGTACCCGACCACAATCCTGTCGATCAATCTATTGTACTGTTGTTTTCCCTTTGAAGGTAAAATACCCAGTCCCGGATTCTGTAGTGGTTCCCGGAGCTACCCTCGGCCCCACCCGGACCCGGCCCAAAGTGCCAAGATTTCCTGTCAACACGGCATATTGGCTGCTATCCGATTGGCCAATCGGGACTTGGCCGTTCTCCACAACTAATTTCCCATCAGCCAATTTCTGACGACAAGGGGCCGAAAGGAGAGAAGCCAAAAGCTTTGACCAACAACATCAACGACGTTGACAACAACTTTCTTTCAACTTCGCATTCTCACACTCACCGCCATTGCAACAACATTGGATTTGGGTTCAACCATTGATTGTTTTCCAAAATGCCTAGCCCGTACCTGCTAGCCGGAATCGGCGCCTTCGTCGTCCTGGTCACCTACGGTCTCCCCCTCCTGCTGGCCGAGTACTTTCCCTGGCGCAGTCTCTGGAAGCAACGTTATGGCAGACCAACGCCCACTACCAAGTCGTACGCCGGCCGAACTGCCCTCATCACCGGTGCCAATGGCGCTTTTGGATCTCGCGCGGCGAGAATGTTTGCAACCCGTGACATCGGCACCCTGGTTCTCGCCGATGTCCGCGATTGCTCAGCGCTCAAGTCCGAGATCGAGAAGGAGCTCAAGGAGGCCGGCAAACCCGTGCCCAAGATCCTAGTCTGGCAGATTGACATGATGACCTTTGACGGATGCCGCCTCGTCGAGCAAAAGGCACGCAAGGAGCTCAAGAACCTGGATCACGTGCTCCTGGCTGCTGGCATCTTGGCCTTTAACCGGAGGGAATCGCCAGAGGGATGGGAGCATTGTGAGTATCAACTAGTATTGTCTCGGACTCGCATGGCAACTGACACACGAGAACAGCAATCCAAGTCAACTTCCTGTCGACTGCCCTCATCTCCCTCCTCCTTCTACCCCTCCTCAAGTCCTCGCCATCCAACCCTAACCCTCCTTGTCTGACCTTTGTCACCTCTTTCGGTCTCTACCCTGCCGCACCAACCATGGGCGTACCCAAGACAGGCTCCTACCTCAAGAAGATGAGCAAAAACAAGGACGGCCTCGCCCAAGGCCACCAGTACGGCCGTTCCAAGGGCCTGCTCCTGTATTTTGCCCGCGAGCTCGCTGCCCGCGTCACTGCCGCCGGCAAGAACGTCACCATCAACAGTGCCGACCCCGGGTCTTCCTGGACCCCACTGACTAACGCCGGCAAAGAGATGTTGATTCCCAGACTCCTCACCAACTTTTCTGCCAGAGATCCTCAGTTCGGCGCTGCTGTCCTCGTCAATGGTGCCTCGGCCGCTAAGGAGGGGCATGGTCAGATTATGCAGGATTATGATACCGCTGAGTAAGTTGCATTTCGATGGTCCTGTAGGGGGTTTGATGCTAACGTGCACTGCAGTTATCCACCGTTCATGCTCCGCAAGAGTGGCCAGAATGCCCAGAAGCTTGTCTGGAAGGAAACTCGTGAGGAGTTTGAGGCCAAGGCTCCCGAGGTCAAGGCTGCTTATGCTCTCCTGGGCGACAATTAAATCCTTGTCCGTGGGCAAGTTGAAGAAGGGCGGCCATGGGGGTCCAAAAGGTTGTTCGTTTGACTATGGCAATTTGGCAAATGTGCTCGAGAAAAGTGTGACGTGTCTCATTGGGGTTTTGGGTTCCGTTCGGTTTTACAAGGACTCGGATGTGCATTGAGCCATGGACAGGACGAACTAAAACATAGACGGTCACAACAGTGGACTCTCAACTGGATGGCCACTCTCCACGTGAGAAATTTGAGATTCGATCATGGGCCACCAAAGCCGATTGGTGGCCTGATATTATCCAACATGCATTAACCTTTCCAGAGATAATACGGTAATACCCGGATAGTACCCCCCCAAAGATAGATAAAAGGCTTATATCCTCAGTAATAGCTATTGACAGTCGTAGGGTATCTTTTTTAAAACGCTCATGTCCCAATAAAGTAGTCTGCAATACCCCGTACAGCAATTGTGTAACGTCAAACTGGAATAAAAGGTCAAAGACAGCAACCGACTCCACACCAAGGTCGAGGGAAGAGTTGACTGACACCGGGAGGATAAGTTGCGACGGAATAACTGACAGCTGAATACCTAGACACACAGAAACAATGGACCCATTGTCAATCGTGGGATTTGTTGTTGGCCTCTCAACTTCCATGCGCAACCTTGTTGCCGCAGTGACTTGGATCAAATCGTTGAGGAATGCACCGTTGGAGGTTTTTGACCTTCAGAATGAGGTAGATATCGCGCATATCACCAGTTTCCTGTCTCCATACCTGACTTTCTTCTGCTAGCTGGAGACGGTGCGGGGTTATCTTGCCGCATTGGAGCCAGTTTTGAGTCCACTGACGACGGACGAAGATGTTCTGACACAAGTGGCCTTGAGGCAAATAGACAGCTGCCTCAAGGCGCTGAGCAAGGATGTCGACAGCCTCCAGGACACCTCAAGCGGGCTGATGAATCGGCAAAAGACAACCCTACATACTGTCCGCAAGCTCAAATGGAACCAGTACAAGGATACCATCATGGTCCACCGCGACAAGATCCGCCGCAGAAGAATGGATCTTGCACAGGCTATTGGCCTGCTTCATACTGCACAGAGGTCAGATACTAGCCAGGGTTCTACTGACAACGATGACTAACAAGAAACACTTTGGTAGCCAAAGCCATACCGCGTTGGTACTGAGGATCCAGACGGCTAACGAGCAACGACTGGAGGCTCTTCAGGAAGTCATACTGACGTCGGCAGAGACTACTCAGGCATCAATAGACGGCCTGTCGGTGGATCGAGAAACTCCAAACTCTAGCGTATCCGCGACCGCAACTACAAGCACCAGTAGCATAACAATCAATGCTGCGACTCAACGGAGGTGTCAACGAGGATGTAGGTGTCAGTGCCATGGCCCACGAAAGATCCAGAGCGGTCCCGGAAAGCTATTGTCCACAATCTTGGGCCATTATCTACTGAGTTACAGCAGCATACCTATCTGGGACCCCCGTCCGTGTGACCTGATATACACATGCAGTAACAGCTTGCATAGTGAACATGACTCGCTTCAACTACAGTATACCTTTCCAGCCTGGCTCATAAGACGGGGCTTGTTTATCTCGGCTGAATGGGGTCATCTCAACAGCCACGGGGCATCCTTGCACCTTCGAGTCCCAAGGATACTTCCTTCCTCACATCCTGTCTGGACTGTCATAGAGAGCAACGACATCAGTCGGCTGCAATCCATGCTTACATCTAGAGAAATCTTTCCAACGGATATGAACACCAGAGGACGGTCACTGTTCGCTGTAGGTAATTATCCCCTTACTGGCCTCAGTCTCATCATCCACAACATCTTTCAAACTCAGATACCACCGCCTTGGGGCCTTGCGGAGTCAGTTCGCCTCGGACAATCACGAACTCACTCAGATCCAATCCATCATCCTGGAAACCGGCAACTCCCTCTTCCGTGGCATTCATAACCAAGAACCACGGACATGGGCACGCGCCTACCGTGCACTCCACGATCCGTCGGTATTCAACCGCTATCCAGAATTCGTTCAAATTTGCCGGCGCTTCCTCGCGCTCTGCGGCAAAGAAGAAGACGACAATAGTAACCCCATCCACGAAGCTATACTATCCACCCCCGTCGATTCCAACTCCCGCCTCGAGCTGCTCCGCTCCGCTCTTACATGTCATCCGCAGTCCGTCAACCTCCGGGACGGGGCAGGCTGTACCCCGCTTCATTAGGCTATAGCCCGCAACGATATGGACTCTATACGACTCTTACTAGAGGCCGGTGCCGACATAGAAGAACCAGCCCATCTCGGCATACTCGTGACGCCCCTCTTTTCTGCCGTCATGCGGGGCTATTGCTCTGTCGTCTCCAATTTGATATCTGCCGGAGCAGACGTTCGCCGCCACCGTCCACTGGAAAATGGCGCAACGCTCATCCCGGCAAGCACCATGTCAGGAGAGATATCTGAAGAGATGACTCGACTATTGCTTTTGAACGGTGCAGATCCTAACGAAAGAAAAAAGGAAACAGGCTGGTCTGCACTGCATACCCTCCACGAAGCAGGGGACTTTAACTGGACGACATGGGAGAACGGGAGACGTAGAATCACCGGGACTGGAGCCAAGAAGATGGAATATTTGATACAAGCCGGGGCAGATATCAACCTTGTTGATTGGGCCGGACAATCGCCTTTGCTGTACCAGATAAGGCACAATGAAGCAGGGTATATAAGAGGTCTGCTGGAGCATGGCGCAGATGTTGGCGTGCTGGATAAAGACGGGCGGGGGCTGCTGCATTCGATGGGCATGTATGCCATGGGAAAAACAATCAAGGTTTTCAGAGAGTTTCATGGGGAAATATGCGCCAAGGATGGTAATGAGAATGACGGTCATGCAAATGGATTTGCGGACTTGTTAGTGGCTTTGAAGGATAAGATGGGAATGACCGCCTCTGAGTATTTCAGGGAACGGGTAGATACCATGGCAGAATCGCATGCGGATGGAGTTGGACGCCCTAACGAGAGAGACGCACAGATTTCGAGGTCGGTGCCTCAGCCTCTATCGAAGGAAGATATCATGGAGTGGGTGCTGCTGATGGAGGACTTGCAGACTTGTCGCTCTGGTAGACATGTCTGAGAAGGCTAGGGATTGGATCTACCGTAGGTAGTAATTAACTACTCATAGTTAAGCCAAGTCTACTAGAGCGTAAAACTTGTGATCTAGGATAGATGATCAATACAATGCAGCAGCGACGAGAGATATACCCCAACTGAGATCTTCCGGCAACAACCCACCAAGCCCGTTTTCATAGTCTCCATTTCATTCATGATTCCTTTCCCCCATGTCCGTGGTGCCCGTGCCAAGAGGCAACGACGTCGTCCATGTTTAAACGCTATAGCAGACCAACAAAGAGTCGGACCGTTTCCAGTCCTCACTCGGAAGCCATTTGCGAGCGGGTGGCCCTCGATTCGCGTCTACGGACCGTCGCAGAAAGATACCTGCGTCTCGTACTGGCCAGGCCACTTGCGGGTGCCCATGAACACGTCTGGCGGGCCATGCCAGATATTGCGCTGGACCGGGCAAGCATCGTGGATCTCGGCCATATCGGTTGCAATGCTTTTGCAGAAAGTGGTGAATGGGGCATTTACCTGTTTATTGGTGGAGGGGATTGTCAGCCTGGCCCACTGCATGCGAATGGTATACTCTTAGGTAGGGTTGAGTGAGCAAAGAATAGCGAGCATTAAGCATTACTTACACCTTGGTCATTGCAGACAGCAACGCGGCACGTGTTGTCGCAGAAGACATATTGCATCCGTTCGCAGGGGCTGTGCAGGTTGCAGCACCTGCGCCGATCATGTTGAGGTACTTGATTGCGTCCTGGCATGAACCCCAGGTGGTCGCGTTGCCCGTGGTAGGGCAGTCGACCTGGATATTTTAAAGATAATGTCAGTTGCAGCTCTGGGTATCCGTTCACTTCATGTTTCAAGGCGGCCGGCGTGGGAGGAAGGTTACATTTGGGTCCGGGGCATCAGCAGCGTCGCGCTGAATGGCACCAGGGGGACCAGCGGTGCCGCTTTGCTCGTCGGCGAAATCTTTCTCAAAGTTTGGGTCCAGGGTGAGAATCTCATCGTGGATTGTCTTGGGGTCGCCAACAATGGTCGTGTGCTGGGTATCGGCGGGAAAGATACGGCCGACCCAGGTGATGTTGTGTGTGCTGACGGCAGCATCAGCTCGGGAGACGTATAATCCTCTGACAGCGGGCGATGCGGTGACCTAAGAGAGAAAGTCAGAAAGAACGAATATTCTTGAAAGAGCTGAGATGTCCACGGGTCTATGGTCGGTGGGGAAGGACACGACATACAAGGTCGATGCCCGCGAGAGCAGCAAGAACGAGCGTGACTGCGAATGTCTTCATGACGACTGGTGTGTAAGGGGTATGTCTTGTGTGATGGCGTTGATGAGAATAGCTAGACTCGGCGGTTGGTGAGCGGATACTCTGAGAGTTGTAAGAGGATTTGTAGAAAGTGGAGGAGCTGGAGAAATGGAGAGCGGGGGGAAACTGTACACTCGACGTCAACCTGGTATCCGAAGAGTTCCAGGGAGCTTCGGAGGGTTCCGTCTTCCATCCCAGCTTGAGAGTCAGTCTGCGGAGGCCCCCTCACTAGGCCCCGTCTCGGAGATCGTACATAAATATTTCGGAAATTACAAGCTTAACGGGACGGATGGAGACGAAATCATGTGTTGCCCTGGATAATTCCAATGTCCTGTTTGGTTACTTCTAAGTGGAACATCCTAGCCAGACACGAGTAATCGCAAATTCATCAACTTGAACTTTACCGCAAGCCTGAGATCGCGTTGAAGATTAGATGCAGCATTCTCACTCCCAAAAGGCGAGGGTAACGGTTACAAGCAATGACAATATCATGAGCTTGGCTTTGCACAAGGCAATGAGCTTTGATGAAGTCCAGGCTGAAAATTCGGATTCGATCGCATACTGCCTCACTGCACGCCAGGGTTTGATGTCCACAGATTCAGGTTAGGTTGGCTCAAGACTGCCCGACACTGATAGCAGCTCCCCAGGTTGGCACGCGAGCCTTGAAACAGCTTAATGGGCTATGAAGCTCGTGAAAGCATCACATGCCTAAGACCGTGTTGAAATCTGACAATGGCGCTTTAAATTGGGCATTTCCTTTGAATGAGCTTGGCTATTTCCTGAAGATCATGCTAACCCGCCGTGCGTCGTTTCGCCCATTACAAACAGATGGGGACGTAGTACAAAGTCCCTGTGCTGAATCTTGGTTGCCTGCTCCTTCAAATTGTCGGTTTCCATCATATTGTCATGAAGTTATCCAGTGAAATATTGAAATTGGACTGTGGTGCCTGAATATTAGACGCCTAAAAGATATCTTTTACCAATCAGCCCTCCCCAGCGTTCAAAGCTCTCACGGCCATGCTGACTGTGATCTGGACCCATTCCGCAGCTAGTGATTGCTCGTCGTGAGGGTGTCGGTTCACTAAGGGGTCTATCCTAAGACCCTGACCCAGTCTCGGAAACCCCCTTACTCCATTCGCAGATGCAGTTAGAAGCAATTTACCTTCTCCTCTTTGTTCTGCCAGTTTCGGGGATGTCCTCGTCGTCACGGATGGTTTTTCTAACTCCGCCAGTGCTACTAGAAGCAGGCGAACCAGACTCCATCGATGGACCGGGGCGAGGGGCATTCGGCAGCCCGTTAGAGCCGTTGAGGACAGCTAACCGGTGTCCAAGCATCTTCCGCAGCGTTTTTTCGTCCCTCTGAAGGCCGGAGAGTGGATGGACCAAGTTCATCCCGCCAGAACGACACCAGGCGCCAAGTGATTGATAAGTCTCGACCCAGACAGAGACATACCGATGTCGATCGTTGACGGCCATCATGATCAAGGCCCACAGGGCCAAGTTCACGGTGAGCTGAGGCCCCGAGGCGCTCCAAGGGATGGCCTTCCATTCCATTCTAACCGACGCCTGTCGATCATTGCCGGGAGAGGTTTTGAAGACACGGAGGACCACCAGCTCGCGGGCTGTGAAAATAAGCCCGTAACGTGTGCCGCCGTGGACACAATACGTGGCAATCTGCCGAAGAGGCCACTGACGTTCTGCCCAATTCCCGCCATTTCCCCTACCCCTTGCGGCTCTCCGGGGTTCGAGCTGCAACTTGTCCAACCACTCAGACTTCCACTTGGCACTGACTTTGCTCTCACCCATCACGAAGAACTGGCCGTTAGGTGGGACCGCCACTGACCAATCGGGCTCGAAGTCCTCTTTGATATTACCAGGGTTCCGTACCCGACGAATCTTGTGTAAGAGGCTAGGCATAGCAGCTGGCAACCCGAGCCGTTGGCGGATCAGGTTGGAGCAGTGTTTCATGTTGGACCGAATGACCCGACCGCTCCAGAAACTCATTAAATTATCCACAGAGGCCTCGTTCGTGATCTCCTGTTGAGATGGGGGTTAGTGTATCTCACTTGGCTTTGTGTTGTCATGGTAGGCGATTGTGGAGTCGAGAAAATCGCCGTAGGCGGCTTTGATTTTCTCGTAGTTGAAGTCTTCCCAAGGGGTGACATGTGCCAGGTCCAGGGTCTTGTAGTTGGAGTTTTTTGAATTTTGAGTGTTGGCCTTGTCCTCGCTAACGATGTTCAAGTTCGGATTTGGGTATGTCAACGTGTCGTGGACCGTGTCTTCCTGAGGCTCCATTGTATACTGTATACAGGAGAACGTCGCCTGGCGTTCAAGAACGCCGGGATAAGACGGTCGAGGAATATGTCGTAATCGGCGTATCGGTACTCTAAGTAGCGGAAAGACAAAGATGAATCCAAGTTGAGAAAGGAGACTAAGATTTTTGAACATCTGCCACAGGGTAGGTCACGCATCGCTCGCGACAGAGGGGTTCGATCAGCCTCCAGGCCGTAGCCCATTCAGTTCAGACCACAGCCCCTGAGCGGGTGTTGACGATAATGTAAAAGGCTATCTCCGCATGTGACTCCTCAGCAGAACAGATGATAGTCAGCAGCCTTGAGGGAAGATCTCTTGTTGGTTGGTTCATCCCAGTCAGAGGATTATAGACGGGGAAGTCTTTTTTGGACTCACGCTAAGCTTCTCAGGAAACTCAAATGTAGGACGAGATATTACCCCCGGTGATGATAAGCATTGTTCAGCATAAATCACATTTTACAACTTGCAGGCTGGCTCAACTTATGGGGAACTGAAGGAGAAGGGCAAGAATACAAACTTGAGTTAAGGTCTATTTGACTACAAGAGTACCTAGACGTTTTAGACGGACAAACAATAGCCATTCCATGCTTAATACTACATCTTTCTACCCACACATCAACTCTGCCTCACTTTTAGCCCCCGTGCCTTCCTCCTTCCTCCTTCCTTCTTCCGTTTCCTCGACGTGACCTTGGAAACTCTACAGCCTCTGTGCTTGCGTTGTGATTTATCCCGGCCTGTAGTGCCTTGTTTCCAATTATATTTGAGCGGATTCGGCCCGGGGTATGCCTCCCAGTTGCACTCAAGGCGGCCGACAGGGCGCAGCTTTTCCAAGTACTGGAAATTTGGACAGGCTCTCGTCCATATCCAAGGACGATGTCCGCATGCATTCCAAGAATCAATCATGCTGTCGAACTTCTACAGGTCCTTCTCTAGCTCTGAATGCAGATCTCCCTTGGCAAAATAAATCTTTCGGCTGTCGTTTTGCCCATAAAAGCTCCCTGTCTGCTCACAAGGGTCCAAAACGAGTAGCCATAAGGACCAAAAAACTGCACCTTCTGAACAACAGCGAAGAGCAGAAGCTGTCGTTATTACTACCAGGGCGAGAACGTGTTTCTGAACCTAGTAGTCCACCTCTGTTTTGGGATAAGTTGCGGACTCAGCAAAATGA
>MU858103.1:124809-201368 GCA_033297075.1 Rhypophila decipiens | reverse complement strand
AGGAAAGGAATCCTTGTGGAAGCTAGAGCTTCCGAGCTATCTAGATAACAGTGGGGTTTGGCACGTGGCCACGTGACTGGTTTGGTGCCGTGACACTCGAATACAAATCATTATTTAGTTACTGTGACGAATCCACTAGTCTAGAACCCTACCACTAGGCTACGGACCCCTTTCTTCAAAAGGATGTAGAATTTCAAGTCGAACGCCGACTTGAAATCAAGGGTTATATACATATCGTGACAGTTACTTGGAGATAGTGGTACTAACCTTAATAAATACGCCGGGATAGTCTATAAATCCTTAGTGTAATTCTTAGTAAAGTTTAATCTATAAAAGCTTCCTATATAATAAAAACTAATACTATATGTCACGACCTAGCTGGGAGACGGCGGAACTCATCTCATTAGGCACTATGGACAAAGATTCTAGACTAAAGAGAGAGAGAAAGAAAGGAAGAATGTGCTGTGTGGTCGTTGTCACGGCGAGCCGTGATAACACAAGCGATAGTGCCCTATTGAAACCACTATATAACACAAAATCCTAAGGCTGGCTTGCAGCTTAGAATTTGGCATCCTTTTTAAGAAGGTTTGGCCTAGTGGTGTGGTTCTAGATTCCCAAATCGTCACAGTCGTGACACTTTATAACCGAGGTAGGATCCACAGTTGGATCCACTTTGTCGCTGACGGAACGTGGCGTTAACCCCGATGGCCTCATCCGTCACACTATATAACACGCTATATATAAAATTAATGGGTATTTATTAGTCGTAATAAATACATTATAATAGGCCTTCTAACGTATAGAAGGGAAGTTTAAAATATCTATATAGGGAACTTTAAATACTGTAATTCTAATAATAATATGTATATATAGGATGAAGCAAAGGCACTACCAGGGTTAAGATGTACTGTTCAGGGTCGATGCAGATGCAGGCATGCTTGTACCATACTCGAGGCTGAGGTCATGCTTGGTGTCTTGGTGTCTTGGCTAGCCTCCTTGCAGACGATGGCGCTTGGCAAGGCGCCAGATCACGACAAGCCTCGAATGAAAGAATTTAGTACTCGTTGGGAAAAGCATTTGTCTGTCTTGTATCACATAATGAAAATGTTCCTTTATTTAAGAACACAACATATTGCTCAATCAGCTCAACAAAGGCACAACCGCCGGTCCCCGCTGTCCACCACTCCCCTCTTGGCCGGCAGGAATAAACACCGTCCCGTTCCTGCTCTCACTCGACGTCGAACTAACCCCCGCCGTGTCGGAGCCAGAACCAGCCGCTACCTTGGCCTTCTCCCCATTACAACAAGACTGACACGCGGGCGGGTCAAACGGCGACCCACACGCACGACAATCAAAGTCCTTGCACGGATCGGTCGGCGGATCCCCAAGCCCCCCGGTAAAAGTATACAGCAGACATCCGACCTGACAGCTCCCGCCGACTCCGCCATTGGCACACTTGGTGTAGTCTTCCCTGGTGAGTAGATACGCCGTGATAAGGCTCTGGCTGAGACCCAAGGGAAACTGGAAACCTTGTCTATCAACGGTTGTCTTGCAGCCGGATACCCACTCGGCCTTGTAATCGTAGTTGACCCCGTGGCTGTCCTTGATGCGCATCTCGACGGAGGCGTCACCCGGTCCGATAGTCTTGTCGGCACCGAAGAGACCGCTAAATTGTCTCGAGAAGTTATCCTGATCGCCGGATTGGATGTCGGCGTGGCCGGGAAAGTCGGATTCCCTGTGGCAGTTGATTGGGCCTCTTGATAGCGGGCTGGTGGGGGTGGAGTCCTTGGACGTTGTGGTCGAGGTGGTCGTGGTGCCGCCGACGTGGGATGTCGGGGCGTTGAAGCCATCTGAATTTGGATCTTTGGGATCACGATAGCCTGGTGGTGGGTAAGGGGGAGGGGTAGGGCCGCAATAGTAGCCCGAGCAGATGGTGCCGCCGCAGTCTGTGCTCTTTGCTCCTTTGCAGGTTGGGCCTGCTGGTTGGCCGCCGCCGGCTGGGACGAAGGATATGACAGTGCCGCCGCCGCCTCCCCCGTTGCGCTTGTTGCGTGCCCGGCGGGACTTGACGGCGTTGAGCACCGAGTCGGTGTAGGCCTGGCCGAGGTTACCTGTGTCCCAGTTCTCGTGGGGGAAGGTGCCCACCGGCGCTGCTGTCTGCGTCCCGATCACTTCGGTTGTCGAGTCCGAGACGGAAATGCTGCAGCCCGAGATGGTCTCGCACTGTGTTTTGGAGGAGGTCGTCTTGCTGGACGAGAGGAAATTGGTGGTTGTGCACGCCTCGGCTGTCTTGGTCTCACACTCATCCGGCTTCTCTTCGGTCGTGATTCGCCGGTCTTGGCCGATGGTGATTTTCGGCCAGGGCGGCAACGGGCCTTTGAGGTTGATCCCGGGCGGCAGTTTCAACAACGGGATGGGCGGCGGTCCGGGGGGATAGATTCCTGGTGGGAGTTTCCAGTACCACGAGCGGATGGTCAGGTCACCCCAAGAGATGCACAGGAAGAAGAACCAGATCTTGCAGGGAACGTGCACGCCACCGCCGTCCTCCTCTTGATCGTCCCGCTCTTTGTCTTCAGGGATGATTAGGTCGTACGCCCAGTCGGGCCAGTGGAAATATGTCGGGAGTGGTGTTGGCGTGGTGGACTGCGAGCCGCTCGACCAGGAAGTGACCAGAGAGCAGTCGACGGTGGCCATGACGGTGGTCGGGGCGAGGAAGGTCAAGACGCGGGTGCTGGGGCAGGCAAAGATCAAAGTCAGGGCGCCCGAGTTGGTGCATGTCGTCGCCACGGCTACAGGAGGAGTGGCAAAGACGATGGAGGTTGTGGCTGGGCAGTCGATGGTTACAGCGCCGATGGTTGGGGGAAATTTTACGGTTATCACGGTCGGCCCGGCTGCGGTCACTGGAGTACTGACCGGGGTATAGTAGGTTGTGTCTGGGGGCGCACCCCCGCCGCCACCGCTGGTGGGTGGTGGCTGCAGTTTGCCTGGGTCAATGAACGGGATGCTGTCCGGGCCAATCTTGGGCCAAGGCGGAAGGGCCACGACTCGAGGGGTGGTGCCGCCTTTGCCGTCTGGGAGTGGAATGGTCGAGGGCGGGATGTCTACACTTGGCTCGACGGTGATGGGAATCGGGCCTGACGTGGACACGTTGTAGTTGGAGTAGGGCATCCCACCGATGGTGATGGGGGTGATGTAGATGGTCACGGTGGTGATTGCCGTGACAAAGTCGCCACCGCCGCCCACTGTTCCATACTCGAACGAGGTGGTGTAGTTGTCGGGCTTGATCACCGTGGGCGAGGGCAGGTCGCTCGTCGGAAGGATGAGCATGCAACCAGTGGCTGTAGGGCAGCTGACGGTCGGCTTCTTCCAAATGTCATCGTCGACCCACACAATGTCGACATGGTCAGACCCGGGGAGTGGCACCCAGACGCTGACCTCGGTGGTGAAGCCGCGCTGGTTGCCTGCCTGCGGGACCTTGGTCTTGTCGATGCCGCTCGCAATGTTGACAGTGGCTACCGTGAACAGGTTGAAGATGACGACGCCAGTCGAGCCCTTGACTTCGAGGATGCGGTCCTGGCAGTTGTTTGTATCGATGCAGTCCTGGTAATATTCGTTGAAGAAGCTGTACAGTCCGGCCGAGTGGATCATGATATCCTTGGAGTCGACAATCTGCACGCCCCAGGCATAGTTGCAGCGATCGTCAAACACTTCGGCCGTGATCTGGCAGTCGCCAAAGTCAGGATCGTTGGGGAATGAAGCCCCCGCGCGGAACGGGTCGGGCGGTCGGGGCTTGGGCTGGAAGTACGGCGACTCAGTCTGGATGTGGCCCATGAACACGCTCTTGGCTCCGCTGATGAGGTAGTTGTAGAGTACCGAGTGCTCAGAGCCGCCACCGTAGAACCAAGACGGGCCTTGGGACTCGATGAGCATGCCGCGAGCGCCGAAGATGGAGATCTGCGTGGAGCTGGAGTCGGGCTGGTTGACAATGGTCTTGTCATTGTCGTGATCGCTTACCCACGCCCACACATTTTCAAAGTAGCCGTTCGCCTGGGCCGTGACGCGGAACATGAGCGAGGCTGCGATACATTCGGCATTGTTGCTAAACTTGGGACACTTGCTCAGGTCGAGATCGGTGCCTAGGGCGCCCCCGACGCGAAAGTGCGAGTCCCACATGGCGGCTGAGCCCTGCTTTTCCGCGGCTACGTTCCACTCCATCATGATGGCGCCGGCGGTAGCACCTCGAACGGAAAACAGCATCTCGGTGATCTCTACCGAGCCGACCTCACCCTTATTACCAACACGCACCATGACTTTGGGATGTTGGATATCACTAAAGTAGAAGCCCGACCCCATAATTTGCGACCACAACGAGCCTTGCACGACTGCACCAGTGGGAATGTGCACTGTAGAGCCAACGGCATACTCTCCGGCAGGGAAATAGGCAATCTTGCCCTTGTCCACTGCGCTGCGGAGAAACTTGTTGATGCAGGATGCCTGGTCGCCAGTGGCGTCATTCTTGCAACCGCCATCCTTGGTCGCAATCAGGAAGCCGTCGGTGCCCTTCTTCTCATACTGCGGCCGTGACCGGACATAGAGCTTTCCATTGGCGTCGTTGAGGCCAGCGCCTCTCTTGGGAGCTGTCACAGCGCCCGTCTGGGTGGACCCAGTCGAGCCGTTGTATCGCTTGCCTGTGGCCCACAGTTGAGAGTTTCCCGACAAGAGTTTGCTTCCGCCGACTGCCATGACAGGATTGGCGACGTTTTGAAAGTTGGTGTTGTCAAGCACGATGTTGGGCGACGCGGCGGCATTGTTGTTAGTCAGGACGCCAATGTTGACGTCCTTGATGGTGGAATCAATGATGGACACGCTGCCGGTGCCTTGGCCTTTGTCGCCACCTATGCCCGAGATATTGAAGGCTATCGTGCCCCCGTTGACCGTGATCTGCTGCCAGTTCCAGCCCCAGTCCCAGACCATCTGCACGGCCGTGTTGCACTGGTTGAACACCAGGTTGCGGGCCGTGTACTGCTGAGATCCGGCGCGCCAGCCAATGTTGCCGCCGTTGAACTCGATGTCCGAAACAAAGCCGCCACTGCCGTTCTCAGTAAAGATACCCACGGCCGTCGTGGTGCCGTCCTTGGGCATATCGAACACTAGGTTCTGCAACGAGGTGGCCTGCGAGACCTGCCAGTGAATTCCCGTGGGCACAAGCGGCTGGTCGTTGTCGGCCGTTGAATCTGGCATGTCACGGAGGTCGAAGCGGAAGTTGCGGATTTGCCGGAAGAATTGGTTCTGGTTGATGTACCACTGCTTGCCCGAGGCTCCTGGAATATAGGGGTCCACATCAAACAAAGCGATTCCCTTGAAGTCATCACAGCCTTTGATGATAGGCATGTCGTTGGGGTCGCCGACAAACTGGGTGTAGTAGTACTGGATGACGGGCGAGCAGATCTTGTAGGTGCCTCCGGGGAAGAATACAATGGCTCCCTGGGAGAAGGTGTTTCCGCACTGCTGGCCGCATCGGGTCTTGCCGCCAGCTTTCGACGCCTTGTTCCAGCTGGCAGAGGCTGCGTTGAGCGCCTCGGCCGTGTCTGACTTCCCAGTGTTGTCGGCGCCAAAGTCCGTGACGACGTTGCGGAAGAATTGGTAGTCGGCACCAGCGTGTGGCTGGGTGCCCAACGATGCTAGGCTTGAGAGCCAAAAGCTAGACGACGACTGTCGTTTGCTGAGCGCTTGAGGGTCAAAGCTTGTTGCTTTGATCGTCGCACTGGTACCGTTGCTGGTGCCGTTGCCATTCTCGTCAAAGCCGCCACGGAGCACCACTCCTTTGTCAAGATTGGTCAGGTAACCCTTTAGGCTGCCCGAGTAGGCCCAGACAGGACCGTTTTGGCGGCCCCTGTCCGGTGCGGCCTTGTAGTAGTTGTGCTGGTTATCCACCATGTATGACGGCGGGGGCTGTTTAAAATGTCAGCATCATTCTTGTACACATGGATATGCAGCTTCTTACCGGTGGGCTATGAGTAGCGTTTTGGAATTTGGTCGTGTTTCGACCTGGTGCGGCGATACTGGCCGACCACACAAGGACGCATTGTGTGGCCAGAAGTGCGAAGAGAAGATGACTGTGGGACATCATGATGGGCTGTAGTGTTGGTCCCAACGCCGGCTACAGGACCTGGGAGTTGGGTCAAGAAACCAAAGAGAGACTAGGGGCGAGGAAATCGATATCAGGGGAAGGGAGAGGACCAGGAACTAAAGAACGAAAGGCAGAGACGAGAGAGAGAAGGGAAAGGGGCATGTGGTCATCCCCCGTGATTCCACCCGGGTCATCTCTGTGCAAGGAAGCTTGAGTTGCCTCGCTCAGGAACAGCACCAAGGCACACAGTCACCGAGGTAACCATCGCCTGTCAAGATTACAATTCGGTTCTCTCAGGTGATGCTTGATCTGGGGCGAGAATGGAATCAACGCACCGTCCGACCACCGTCCGGAGCCATAGTACTGCACAGCCCTTGAAGGAGTCGGACCGAGCAGTCAATATTGTCTGTTGGTCTGAACAGGGTTTGGCCGAACTTTCCGAAGTAAGCCTAACACTGTAATTTATTAGTTTAAAGGTTGTATTAGGCAGGAGATCCGTACCTCTGAGACCAGGTGATTGATGCTTTTCATGCATGGTACTAGTGTAAAGGAGGTAGATGAAGGAATACGTAGGGAGATACGCGGCAATATCTAGGTCTATGTTACCCCTGATTAAGACTACTAGCGTGCGGCGAGGCTAATTGAACCCAGCAGGTCGAGTAACACGAGTAAGGGGGTGACAAACTCCGGGCCGGTTGGCCCCGACTGTTTTCTGGATATCGTAACGCCCAGGTACGTACCTAGCCTGCGGATCGTGTCGTGACATAATTGCCTTGTGGACTACAATTCTTTATCTTCTTCGGTCTTGCCAGCTCTAAATATTCATCACCAGACAAGTCTCGCCACAAACACCTTTGGAATTTGACTCTCAAGCCCTTCAGTCAGCAAACGACCAACTTTGTCTTTCTTGCCATCCAAATCACCTCAAGATGTTCTCCCAGCTCGTCAACCTTGCCCCTCTGGCCCTTCTCGGCAGCGCCGTCATGGCAGCTCCAAGTGGCCCACCGGCCCAGCTCGAGGCCCGAAAGGCTCAAGTCTGCTACGCGACCGAGACTCCGGCTCGCCTCTGCTACAGCCCTCCCCAGGGTGATCCGCAAGACGTCCTCCTTGACGACGTGAAATTCATCGCGTCCTACCTGCGCTCTTACGGCGCGCAAACACGGGCCGGACGTCTGTTCAACATGGCCGCTGTCGACGCCCCGGAATGCGGCGAGTGGCTCCTCTACTCCCAAGGAACCGCAGCGGCCTTTGCCAAGCACATCGACAACAATGTCAATTCGAGCGTCATGTTTGCTGACATTGCCACCACCATCGACGGTGGACCCAACGCCAATTCTACCGCACAGGCGGCCGCCCTTCTCGGGTGTGGCACCGATGGCGGCTCGCTCGGGGTGCTCGTCAATGCTACGCACCCAACTTACAAGGGGTCTACTTTCCCAGCTGGCTACGTGACTAGCGGCATCATCATCAAGATTGTGGCCAGTGGTGCTTGAGCGAGGTAACACGGATATAGTTCAGGGGGGGGTAGTTAATTACCGTGTACTCAAATGACATCGTAACCCTGGCACACATTAGGTAGGGGTCTCAGGACCCGTATTCAGCTACAAGAGCTAGTTACGCCAAATCAGAAGCCGATGTAACCAATTCTCATACGCATGGATCTCTATATAGTGTTCAGTTACATTGAACGAAAACTCTCCCTGTAATTACTCTAATATCAGTGCTTGTGCTGTCTGTACCTTTCTTCTTTTGACATCTGCCTTGAAAACCTCGTATCAAAATGTTGGTACCTGCTTTTGAGCTTGATGTTGCATGCCATGCTGGGTTGGGGGGGGGTGCGGCAACATGTATCCAGCATGGCCCCATAAGCATGTTAGACCGGCAACAGAGGTACTTTTTTATTAGTATTACATTGGCGGTAGAGCTGGTCACTATGTTGATTTGCAACATGCTGTTTTGGCCGGAAAATGGGGTTGACTCTGTAAGCCTTGCAACGCAACATGGCGCCACAGCCAAAAAATCGCCATTTGGCTGTAACGCTTGCAATTCAACATGGTGTTTTGGCCAGAAAATGGTGCTCATTTTCTAAGGCTTGCAATTCAACATGGTGTTCAAGCCAAAACATGCTTTTCTAGCCATGTTAAATGGCCAAACCAGCAAAAAAGTCAAACCCTACCCCAATTGACCTCGTTCTACCATACTTTTAAGGTGTAGAATGAAGGTCAATCAGAGTAACGATTTACTTTGCCCATGATCACAGGTAGTCAGTCAGTCAATTACATAGTATACGAAATGTGGGTCACATTTGAATCGAACGGGGATGTCACGAGTGCAATTGGAACTCTGCCAATTGAGCTATGGAAGACTATTTAACTATTGAACTATTTACGGGCGCGCGTGCGAGGAGGAGCCGAAAGTGAGGTTATATTGAGAGGAATACGCGTGTAGAAGTGCGTGTTAAATGCTGGAAATAAGCCATTGTACAGGGAAAAGCCATTGTACAGGGAAAAGCCATTGTACAGGGAAAAGCCATTGTACAGGGAAAAGCCATTGTACAGGGAAAAGCCATTGCACAGGGGGAAAGCTTGTGGAAGTGCGTGTGAAAAGCTTGAAATAAGCTATTATACAGGGAAAAAGCCATCGCATAGGGGAAATGCTTGTAGAAGATGGAAAAGTCTGTTATGTGGAAAACAGGATGTTTCCGAAAACATACTAAAAACAGGTGTAGTTAAAAAAACATGAGGTTCAACGAACATGGTCTCCACCATGTAATAGGAGTTAGCACCTTAACAGATTGAAGGCAGTCTTTTTCAGCCATTTTACCACTTTTCGCAGCCAACAGGCTTATAGTTACATGTTGCCGAATGGTATGCTCCCGTGCAGGTGCACGGGACATTTGACAAGTGCGTAAACCCGGGAAAGATGCATTGACCCGGGGTTCTTCGGCAGACGGAGATCGGCCTTGCCAACCGTCCGGTCAGGCTTTACCTGTAGGTCGGTGCTTTTGCGGTTGCATATGAACGCTACTCCTTGCAGGTCTTGACTATGGGGTAGATTACCGAATAGGCAGGTGATACGAGACTTGGCCAGTCATATGGGCCTCACCCCAGGCTTGCCGCAATGATTCCATTTTAACCACCATGCATCCCAATCCCCCGGAGACGTCGGAATCAAGCTTTTTGTTTGCTTGGATGGTATACAGCCTCAGCGGGGGGTGGTAAGACGTTTACGGATCATAGTCTAAATTGGAATGTGCCATGAACCATCTTAATTTCGGTGGCTCTTCAGCCATCGTCGGACCTCCAAATCAGCGAGGACCGGGTTTAAGCATACACCGATGGAAGCGGCCGTTGGATACAACCAAACCATTGGGGGCCGTAATTTGGAAACAGGCATTCTGCTGCCTAGGACTCTCTCTTACTTGCAGGAGCTGTCCAGGGGCAGGAACACCACGAACTAACATTTCACTTGTTGAACAAAGAAAGAAGGGAAGCAATATGGAATTATCTGGTTGATGGCAGTCTTCTGATGAATCCTGTCGGCCACATTCTCGGCAACATTGACGAACTCTCAATATGGGCTGGGAGTAACTGAAGAACCGTACATATTATATTGATCTGTATCACAAAGTTCGTAATGAATATGCTTGTATGTAACCCTTTCAGCTGCATTAGTTAATCTTACTATGGGCATTATTAGAATCCCTTATACGTGTGGAAGGGAAGTTCAAAATACCTAGGTAGGGAGCTTTATATGCCTTATTCCTAACACTAATAGCACCAGAAAGGGGAAACGAACATAAGCATTATTTGGAATGTGAAAGTCACCTGGGCAATATCCAGGGCTCGTATGACGAGCCGCAATAGGAGGATCCAGGGTGGCGGAATGACCTGAAGGCCCGGATGTACTCGGGAGGTGACCAACGACTTGCAAATTAAACCTCTGCTGAACGGCACAGCTTAGACAAAGGGGTCTAGAAACTAGTCTATACTACGGTACACCTGAGTTCCGACCAAGGGGCTGTACGCTCCTTGCTACCTCTCTTGGACCGCTGCTGCCGCCTTCGTCAAGTCCATCTCCCCCGGGTCATGATCTAGCTGTCTCCCGCACTAAAGGATAGACTCCTCAACACCAGCAAGCTCTAGACTGAGGGACTCTGAGTTTCCCGAGTCTATCTGTACCATAATGGCCAAAATCTCGTTTGTTCTGGGCCTGTACACGGTTTTTTTCAGTCTTGTTTCAACCGCTGTCGGCGAAGAAGTACTGATCACCGACATCTTTACAGTCCAGTCTGGGAGCAATGGTGGCTGTGACAGCCGGATGGGCACGCTGGATCAGTGGCACGAAGAGAGCATCAATAGTCTTGATGTTGCCATCACTGCTACTCAGAACTGGCTGAATGACATGAGAGTCCGACAATCAATGGACTTTTTCTTTGGTCTTAACAGCTACACCTCCTATGCAGACGCACAAGGTACAGTGACGGCGATCGAACGTAAGTATGCTCTTTTCATTCTCTGTTTAGAGTCAAAGATGTATTCTCTTCACCGTCCATCTAAGGAAAAGACTGTTAACCATTGAATCTGTAGAGAATATCCAATACGTCTTGAATTTCTTCAACCGAGAAAAGGACAGCACTGGCACACCTCGCTACTCCAAAGTTGACTACTGGCTATTCTGCGACAGCAACTTTCTGACCGAAAAGAAACGAACCGACACGGCGCAGGACAAGGACGGCAAGGAGATCCTCGACAAGGACAAGAACAAGGTTTCCATCGAGAAGATCCCCAAGTACCTCGAGGAGCTCAATAAACCGAAATCCAACAACAAGCCCTGGTGGGCCGGGGACAAAGCAAAGGGCCTGAACGGCTACTACTTCACCGACGCGGGCAATGCTTATTGCAGTGACGCAAGAAACCTCGGTGGCACGGCCGCCATCAACATTCAAAGCCCGGACCGAGTCTCGCAGACCGCCGCCATCATTCTCTGCCCGAACGCCTTCAATGGGGTCCCCAACAAAGATCCGCCGCCTGTGCCCAACAGCTACCGGGAAGCTAACCTCTTGCTCAAGGACGGTTACAATCTCGGCGATGCGCTCCCCAAAAGCACCACCCTCGTCCACGAGATGTTCCACGCCCTTAGAGGCACGGCTTTCCTGGAGACCCCAGATGAGGAATGTAAGTTCATCTTGTCCACAGGCCCTGGAAAGTACTAGATAACTGACCCCATCGTATCAACAGACAAAATCATGAAGGCCATAAACATGGCCAGTGGGGATCCTGGTAAAGCTCAGAAGAACCCCGAGTCCTATGTCTTCTACATCGCCCACATGTTCCACCTCTTCGGCAAGCCAGATGGCAACGAGCCGTGGTCAATCCCAAAGAATTGGGATTTTCACATTATTGACGGTGGCACTACAAAAGGGGATAAAAAGGATATGGTGATTGGGGCCAAGGTCCCAGGTCCTATGGATGTAGATCCCGATTCGGATTGAGATTGAAGACTGCAAGTGGGCGGGTGATTAACTTAAGATGTACCGAAATTTCCATGTGTTATTATGAGAAGCTGGTCCAAGTATATGTTACCTGGCTCGATGGGATGCGCTCCTTTGGTCTATAGCGTGGCAAATACAACTTTCAACTGCCTCCCCGCTGAACAGACAGCCATCTTTTACTGTGATATTATGTTGCAAGTAGTAATATTCTGAGTTTTGAGAGATGCGTTTGACATCATGTTGACATGCATTTAGCAACAGATAAGAAGTTTCTGGTGATTCGAGTTCGTGGTGGCCAAGACACTCTAAACCTAATTTAGCACCACGAGGCTGAGCGTAGGTGAAATAATTCCAGCTAATAGCCGGCAATAACGCGTTAACTTTTGAAATGCAAGCTAATCCACAGTCTTTTGGAGTACCTTGTGTTTGCCATATTATAACAATGACCATTTATCAATTCCTGTTTTGGGTGTGCGGGTACCTAAGGCCCCTCCTTTTCCACGTCACTTCGGTTGGTCGCCGCCTGCGGTTGCACCAGGTTGGTTGTTGGATCAAAATTCGGGGGAAGAAAGCAGTGAGCAGGGGAACAAACAACCCGCCAACGTGCTCATAAATAAGCACGACTACCCCGCATAAATCCAATCTCACAAATCCTCGCCTCTCCTAACAATCATTGCCTCTATCAACTGTCGATACCTCACCAGATGTAAAATCCCCCCATAAGCCCTCGATCAACATTGACCGTCATCAAGTCACCCGACAACAGTACCTAACCTGGGACACCACTCAAATCGCTCAAATGGCACGCACGAAGCAGACATCCAAGCCCAGGCCCAAGCGCCCAATGACCTGGACCCGGTTCCGCCTGCCTCCAACCCAAGACCCGCCGAATTGGTCGTCCTCGAGTGCCGCCGCCGGCTATGACGCAAAGAGAGGCCAGTTCCTCGATATTCTGGACGGTGTGCCGGGCACCTCCTCCTACGACATGGCCATCGGCAAAATGGTCGAGGATCCACAAGAAGCCGTCTGCATAATCGGGTGGGAGTTTATGGACGACGTGACCAATTTCATCGCGTCTCCCGCGTGTGACAGATTCCTGCGGACTCTTGATGGAATGAATGAAGCCGATATAGGGAAAGATGACAACACCTTGGATGAAGCAGCGGATTCATCAAAGCCGACGCAGCACACCCCCGCCGAGAATGATGATGCTGAGCTGATAGCCCGCCGACGCAACCGCTTCCTCGTCCTCAAGCACTGGGAATCGTGCTCAACATCGGAAATCATAGGCCGGGTGACCTTGTCTACCTATTTAATGGCGATGCCGGATGATAGTTTCGATACGCTGCACAGGACTTTCCTAGATGTGGAAAAGGCTTATGGGGCCAGAGAGATAACGAACGTGTGGTTTTATACTCCAAGAAGCTGGAGTGCTGCGGACGAACAAGAAGATATGTCGGAGACATGGATGGAAAAGACTTTTGGGAGAGGGGGTGGTACGAGTGGTGCTCAGTCTACGTCTCCTCCTCCTCGTGTTCGAAGTGAGAGTGCCACTGCCGCTGCCGCTGCCGCTGTCACTGCTGGTGGGTCTGCCAGTGATCCGCCAAAGAAAGGACTCATATGCAACTTCCACATGTGGGAGACGTTTCGTCCTTCAAAGATGGACGTCGACCGCGAGGATTACCTTGATAGATACCGCAAAATCAAGGAGAATTTCGATCGCGTTACGGGCGAGTGGATATCTGACGGTCGAATGCTGTCTGGCAAGCGGGACCTCTGGGACTTTTTGTCGGTGTCGGAGTTTGTGGAAATGAATAGAGAGAGGAAGAGGAAGCGTGACGAAGGTATAGACTTGGATTCAGAAAAGCTAACCACTGAACTACACGACAAAGAATGATACGAACCACCGAATGGTACGCCTGGCTCTGAGGGATATACAGGTGATTATCCCCATGGATGCTTGGGCTTGGCGGTGTTTTTTTCATTCCTCCGTTTGTTCGTTCGTTGTTATATAATGACAGACAGATCACAAATATGTATTTTCTAAATTTCAAGACTGATGCTTGATTTAATCGCGTCATTTTCGGTCAATGCACATGGGTACCTACTTATTTATTGGCTCCATCAGCGCTCAAGTTGGACTCTAAAGCACCTACTCAGTACTTTGTTTATTAGCTTGAGACACTGCCCTCTATGATATCCATTACATGCAACCTTTCTTCAAGATTCATTATAGTAACCTCTGGTGATCAGCGAAAGCTGTAAGGATATTGCTCAAGGAATAGCTGGAATGACGTACCAGCGCAGTAATAATACCACGAGATTACCGAGAAAGGTATGACAGAAAGAAATATATATGCCTGTGAATGTTAATTACGGCCCTTCGGACTTCCATCATAGGCGTATTTCTAGTCTCTCCATGGCATTTAGGGGAAGCACTTTATGTGTATTCTTCGTCTTAGGAAGGCATATACGAGAGGTGTCTCATGCGTTCTATAACTTTTATTTCCCCTACAGAGTGTATATATACCCTCCACTTCACCCATCATCCATATATTTACCTGTTCAAAAATCCTACATTGTCTATTACCTCATATTACCTACTCCGGTCTATCTATTCAGAACTCTCTTGTCTCCCCAATAGCACAAATATCAAACACACCCGTCTCCTCAATTCCACAGCTCTTCAAAGCCTCCCGCAACAATCTAGGAGGCTCATCAATCTCCTCACTGGTCAAGACCCAAGTCCCCCAGTGAATCCCCATCGCCTTCTTACACTTTGTGTCCTTGAAAATCTCAACCGCATCACGCGGGTTTGCGTGCACCGAACTCCACATCCATCTGGGCTTGTACGCGCCTATGGGAATCAAGCCCAAATCAAACGGACCTCTCAACTCGCCAATCTCTTTGAACGACGGACACCTCGGCAGATCCTCGTATTCCTTGCCATAGTCGTCTATACTATCAAAGTCGGGATGGTGTTCTAGTTCCGAAGGAATGACGCGGTACCCCGTGTCCCCGGCGAACCAGATTTTCTTTCCAGATGATTCGATCGACCAGGAGGCCCAGAGCGTGGTGTCTTTGTCGCCCAGGGTTCGTCCACTGGCGTGTTGGCTGGGCAGGCAGGATATTTGGGCTTTTATGGTCTCTTCGCCCCGGGACAGGTTGAGTTCCGCACCTTCCCACCAGTCTAGTTCGGTTACGTTCTTGTCTGGAATAGAGCATTGATTCACAAACCACGATTTAAGCCCCAGCCCGACAAAGAAATGCACTCCGGGATTTTGGCGGGCGATCTCGGAGATGGTGTTGTAAGAGAGGTGATCGTAGTGGGAATGGGAGATACAGATTATGTCGATATTGGGGGCGACTTCTGAAGAGGTACATGGGGCGGGTGTGAATCGCTTGGGACCGGCCCATTGTACGCCGCTGCACCGGGATTCAAAGACTGGGTCGAAGAGTACTCGTAGGCCGGTGACATTGGAGTCAGGGTTTGTGCTGGGGAAAGCGACGTGGTAGGCTGCGTGCCCTAGCCAGGTTGCTCGGAGGGTTTGAGAAGGCGAGGGAGGGTTTAGGTGAGGTGATTGCTTTGACACCGGAATCACATCCGCAGCGTTCTTGATGGACGGGGATGGCATCTTTCCGGTTATACTTCCTCTGTACCGTCGTCACATGTCAGCTATCAATATTCTTTCATACATTTTGTACGGTGCAGGTAGGAACGCTCCATCTCACCTAAGTAGCTTAAGGGCCGTCGGAAGGGGATATACAGTTGGTCCGGCACTTGGGTAAGGGTTCTGAAATCTGACGTGTCTTTCATCTTTGCCGAGAACGTGGTGCGATTGCGTATCGTCATCTGGTACTGGGAGTACACCGAAATCGAGTTTTGCGACGGTACAGTGTGGTGGTGACATTTTGACTGTGGGGAATGCCTCTGCAGTCGTATTTGTCGCTGTTGATCGTGAGATAGGCAACCCTGCCCTTGCATGAGCTTTACCGGTACTGTGGATTGAGCGGCACGACCCTAAAACAGCTGTAAAAGAAGATGGATATGGCAATGATGTCACAAGTCGACTAGATCTTTTGACAAGAAGTCGCATTTCTCTCCTCTGCTGAGAAATGGAACGAGAAGTGGATCGTGAATTGAAGGAGGACACGAGAGAGAAATAGCGTGTAGGGACAGATATATGAAGGAAATAGACGGTTGTGCCTAAGAAAAGACATACGAGGTCCTGCTAGGGCGAAGAGCAAAGCCGGAGTTAGGTGGACTGGTTTCCCCGGTACTTTTTAAGCGAGTGCGATCCAGATGCGGGAATCTTGTGGTGTTGTTGCCGATCGGAACAGTTACTTTAGCTCTGAATCGGATCCGGTTAGCTCCGCTGCCGACCGGATGTACTGGAATGTGGACCCGATCCCGCGGAGTCCGGTGATCGGCTTCTGCAATTGTTCCGACCGAACGTCATTCCAAATTCGGGATTCTCGGAAATAGAGTAGAAAGATGCAAGACCTTATTCTATTCACTCAAGCCATGTCGCGCTTGGCTATCCGCAACTCCTGCGTTCCTTTTCAGTCTATCGCTCACGCAGTTCAACTTCCGTATCACCCACCCATCCTCTCCTTTCTCACTCACTGAATCAACACTCAGCCTGGCCTTCTCCCTGAGGTCAGCACCCCTTCATCTGCCATCCCCTCATTCTTTCTTACATATTCAAGCCAGCATCCGCCTTATTCTCTCAATCCACAACTCTTTTCTTGGCCATTCATCCGGCCCCTACTCCATCTCTAGCTCATATCGGTCCCAACCTCTACACTCCTAGGATATTTATTTGATAAATTCAACATACCATTACAACACCGTTTTCAAACATTCAACCCAGTACCTCTAATCCAAGCACCTTTTGCTTATAATGCCAAGCTCCTTTTAATAATCACACCTTTAAGACTTAACTTAACACCTTTCGGATTCTAACCTACCTCCTATCCCTTACTCTTTCAGTCTCCACAACCACGCTCACAAACACCCGAATATACCACTAGCTTCATTCACGCAGTTTATCTCTATTACAAATACCAAAGGTCCAAACACCCGCCAGAACACACCAGCCACTCATAGATGTTTTCTAAAGGCAAATAGGCCTTGAATCTCCTCATGGCATACGTTAAATGGATCGAATTGACGTCCCATTCTTGAAAGAAATAGGCCTATTTTACACAACTAATATGCCCTACCACGATCCCTCACACGCGTGTAGAATAGCACGGCAAGAGCTTGACGAGATTAACCCACACATACCATTGGAATATCCAACGCCTAATCAAGTTATACACCCATGCCTTACGATAATCCCTCCTACGCATTTATTTGGAACATCCAGGGCATATTCAAGTCAGCTACCACGCCTACTCATGATCTCTCACATACATATAGAATAGCACGGTAAGGACATGACGAGATTAATTACACGCGTCCTATGGGATTATTCAATGCGTTGCGTTTAACCGTTGGTGAGGCTGGAGTAGAAGACACTGGTGCCGCTTAGGCTGGAGGCAAGGTTGTCGATGTGGTGTGGCTTGCCTGGTTCAGACTCTTGAGTCTTTTACATATGCAGTTCACTTTAGGCAGGCTGTGCTGAAGAGCCTGGAAGAAAGTGAAACTGCTAGAACGCTGAGTTCCTATTACGAACTATAAGGGGTCAATGCTGCAATCTATAGAGTTAGGATTTGCTTAGGCCGCGTATATCATGATGCATCACGTTTTATCAAGAACCACGAAATCACTGCTTCCCATGGTCAAAACAGTACAAATGGAAAAGCCCGTACGCTTCGCTTGCTTTCTATGCGGCTGGCTGGCTGGCTGAACAGGAACACTATCTATCGGTACTTTTGCGACACGCTGTGACAATTGAAACCCCTCCAAGAATTTCTGATGCAGAAAGAAACCGATATAGATAAAGAGATTTATGAAACGCAAAATCCCAGACTCCAAACATAACAGAAAATAAATACCCGCCTAAATCGAGGTCCAGCTGCTGGTCAAAGGACGGCATATCATTCACAGAACCACACCGTCTTTACACAACCCACGCGCCTTCATCTGCTCAGAACATCTTGTTCATAGCCTGGTGAGCCAATTCGACTCCCAAGAAGGTGGCCGCATTGGCTGGTACAGCTCTTGCAAGGGCAGGTCCAAAGCCGGGGAAGAAAGCCTTGTAACCACCCTTGGCATACAGCCCCTTGACGACACCGCCAATCGTCACATTCCCCTCGGCAGTCTGCAGTCGGCTCTTGACAGTGTCGATCGGGAACACGGGGATCCACATGGCCACACCAGCGGCGGCACCGGCGCAGGTAATCGCTGTGAGACTAAGCTTGCCGCTGGCTTCTCCGGTGACGGGGTCCTTGGGCGTCAACTTGCGCTTAATGTACTCGTACGCCGCGAAGTAAGCGGCCGACCCGGGTCCATCGCGGGCCAGGGTCGCGGCGGATCCTCTGAACACGGAGCGGACACCGCCTTCCTTGTAGAGCTGCCGGACGACGTCCATGCCGCCGCTGTATTTGGGCTTCTCTCCGGGAGCGAGATTCTTTTGGCCTTGTACCTGGAGGATGACCTTGACCCGCTCAAAGGGCGCAGTGATTGCCGTCATGGGGATGGCGGAGAAAAAGCCCGCTGCGGCAACTTGCCCGATGGACAGTGACCCATCAGCGGCGACGGTCGATGTCGAGCGTACAATGTCCTTGCCTAAATCGTAGCCCCAGAATGAGACAGCGACTTTAAACTCTGTTAGTATGCGCCATCCCCGTTTACTCATTGGGTGGAGGGAGGGAGGTTGTACTCACACATGGGCGTAACTCCTACCAGCGGAGCACTCACACCGGCGTAGAGACCCCTCCGCAGACCATCCTTGGCAACTGATTTCCTGACGACATCGAGCGCGCTCGAGTAGACACCCTTCTCGGCGGTCTGGAGACGGACCTTGACAAGATCAAAGGGATGGCCGACAACGACAGCGCAGACACCTCCGAACCCGCCAGCGACGAGTGACCGTAATTGAGCAAAACCGGTCGACGCAGCGGCTTTGGCCTCGGCTTTGAGTTCCGCCTTGAGCTCGGCTGTGTTCTCGGGAATGTGTACGGGCAGTTTGTCCGCTACATCGTGGAGCTTCTGGTTCACGGTCGCTGCCGCGGCAGAGGTTTTGGATTCTGAGGGGTTGGACATGGTTGGTTCTGACGCTGAAGGTAGTGGGAGGAGGAAGAGGAGCTTGAGGATATGTCGCTCGGGAAAGTCAAGACCGGGTATTTAGAGGTCTGATTATGGCGCCGCTCGGTCGGTCGGGTTGCGAATCAACGGTGGTTCCTGGTTCAGGAATTGACTTTGGCCGATCTATTTGTTCGTCGCAGTTGCTCGAAGTCCGTTCGTCGCTAAAGGACTTGTCACCACTCTGTGCGCTCTAACAACGGAGGGAATCTGTTGCGGTTGGGAAGGAGTAGTGAAAACAAAGAATATCGGTGGAAGAGACGCAAGGAAAGGGGGGTGTCGTGTGTGCTCTGGTAAAATGCCGCGACCGTTTTTCGTGACTTAAGCCGAGACCAAAACGCAGCATGGGAGAAGGACGCAGGGAAATGATGCAAGCCACGGACGTCACTTGGGCTTGGCCGGGAAGACGCTGCGGGAGTGGTCCCTTGCTGCTTCACAACCTCGGCAGAAAGGATATCGAATTGCAGTGAGTGGGTTGGGCCGACTGCCCAGAAGCTCCACTTCCCCGAAACCGAAACCGTTTTCCCCACGGGCACGTTTTTACAGCGTGAGACCACTCAGACCAGATTCCTGTTGGAGATGCAAATGTTGGAGGAGTTGGAGAAACGTTGTTGATATCGTGTGTGGATAATACCTAAGTTATTTTCGACATTTCAACACATTTTTAAGCACCTCTTTTACAAAAGAACCATGAGGTATAGAAAAAAGCTTCTTCAATTCTCTGACTGGCTTCAGTTAAAGGGCCGTCCGTCCATCCGACCTCGGCATGTGCTTTCGGTTCAGCTGAGTGCTGCCTGACATTACCCCTCAAGAGAAAAACACCTCACATTGAAATATAAAAGGCCCATGTGGCTGGTGACCAAATCGTTTCTTCCAAGAGCAACCTGGAACAACCCCAGATGCTGAATGCGGGGACATTTGCGTGGCGTGGGGTGCGGTTTTTCTGTCGGCGAGGGGCTCCCTGTATTGCAGTGGGGCTGACGGATGTTACGGGCCACTGAATACGGTAGCTCCGGGACCGTTTTATGTGGAAGGGTTCCGTAATGCACAGCTGCTGGATTGGAGTCTAGGTATCATGTTCATGATTGCATTGGATTGGGACATTGAATATGGCCGCTGCAAGCCGTATTTTCATTCGGACAGATGGATCTTCAAAAATCCATTGGACTGGAACTCACAGTCAGCTGAGGTTGTGTTCGATGTATGTATTGGGTCAGCTATGCTCGAGCTGTTTGGACCCTGGCGATCTGGGGCACAAAGACGGCTGGAATTTGCATGTGATTGATACCAGCACACGTAGCAGTCAGCAGCAAACGACGAGCCGCTCGGGGTCTAGACCTATACTAGAAAGAAAGATTGGACCGGCGAAATTTCAGAATACACTACGGAGCATCGCGGCCAGCTTGGTCCCTATCAACTCCGTCGAAAAAAGGCGTGTAAATCGAATGACATATGCCTAAATACGACCAATAATATGCATATAATATATCTCATATAATCGTAGATTTGGACAGGAATATACCTTAGAGAGATGCCTATAAGGTATATAATATCGGGTTCAAAGGCGTATTTTAGTTGTGTGTTAGGCCTATACTATATTTCTTTCAAGGGCATAGTCATGAAGCTTCACAACCCATTGTAGACACAGTTGCTTGTGTAGACTACATTTCCAGGCAATGCCTGGTGCGGCTTATGGTAAACGTGATGCGAGAAAGGTATACATGCAGATGACTATATTCCAGATTACCTCGCGAAAGAGGTCACAGTGTGCATGCATAAAGCCGTGCTACATAATAATCCCCCGATCTACCACATCCAAACGCCTTTCCAAGGCACAACTATATACAATGCTCTTCAAATACAGGATATCAGATAATATAAACAAACCTCCCGGTCAATATGAAACATCTCACATACGAGAGCCCTTCCGGAACACAGCGGCATCCCATGGTCTAGCCTTCTCCAAGTCAGATCTCCCTCTAGTAAATCTTGCCCCTCGCACCAGTCGAACTCTGTGATTGTTGGTGTGATAGCGGACTCCTACCGACACCGCACCAGCAACTCGTATCCCCTTCCCTCTCCACCTGCAACGTGGCATCAATATTTCGCTCCAGTAGGTAATTCCGCACACGGTCACGAACATCATCCATGTCTGCGCCTCGAATGGCAACAACGTGCATCACACCCAACAGTTTGTTCGCCTGGCCCGAATTCCTGTCGTCTATCCAAAACTTGGGTACCGAGTACCCAGCAACGCCTCGAAGGCCCGTTATCCCCGACATGGTGTCGCGTAGGGTGTATTCGGTCTCGGCGGGGATCGTCAATAGCAACCGCTTGGCCGATGACTTGACAAGCGGCAAGGAGGAGAGTAGAATCAATACGGCGATCAAGAATGACGCCAGAGGGTCCCATCCCGCCCACGGCCAGAAATGGGTCAGAATTGTCGAGACGATGACGGCGGCGCTTCCTAGCGTATCTGCCAGCACGTGGAGGTAGATGCCATACATATTCTCGTTGTCGTGGGAGTGCGAGTGTGAATGTCCATGGGCATGGGCGCCAGCCTTGTGAGCGTGCTCATGTTTCTCATCGTGGCCATGGTGGTCGTGGTTGTGGGCATGATCGTGGTCATGCAAATTCGAGTCTGCGTGCCCGTTGCAGCCTCCTCCATGCGAGTGCCCATGTCCGTGATCGTGCCCGTGATGGTGGTGCCCAAACGCTGCCATACCGACCAGGTTTACAAGTAAACCAGCAGTGCTCACAGCGAATAACTCCCCCAGCCGTTTCGTCTCCCTCCCATCTGCAATTCTCTCGAGTGCCTCAAACATAATCTCCACGCTGATCAAGATAAGAAAGACGCCATTGGCAAAGCCACTAAGAGTCTCGATCTTGCCGAAACCATACGGGAAGCGCTCGCTCGGGGGCCATTTGCTTGCTACGGCTGCTATTAACCCGACCGCTAACGCCACGCAGTCGAAGAACATGTGAATGCTGTCGCTCAGCAGACCAAGAGAATCTGTTACATATCCGTAGAAGGCCTGGACGACCATGAAAGAGAGGTTCAATCTGTGACAGGCGAGTTAGCTCAGCCGGACCCCCAAGGTCGGTCGAAGATAAAGAAATGGGCTACGAACGCCATGAAGTAAAATATTCGCCGAGAATCTTTCTCGGTCACGATGGCATGGATTAATGGCCATCTGGCTGTGTATGGAAGTAGAAGCTTGGTAAACGTCGAACGATCCTTGGAGTGGCTGTGGCCGTGATTGTGGTCGTGATGGTCATGGTCATGTTTGTGGTCGGGCTCGTGCGAGTGTTTATGGTCGTGGTTATGGTCGTGATCATGATCGCGCGAGTGCGAATGGGCATGGGCATGGGCATGGGAGTGCGAATGCGATTCTGTAGGGGTTGGCGGTTTATACTCGGTTTTACTATCGAACGTTGCATTCGTCGGAGTCATTAGTAGCCTCCCACCAGGCGTTGACTCTGTCCTCCAGTGGCTGCTCGGGGCAAGTGGTGGAGGGACATTTTGGCGTGTTTGTATCGGCGCAGTCGAGTTTGCTGAGTGTTGTTCACTCCGCATGCGCGAATGGGTGCCGTTTGCTTTAGAATCCCTCCGACTCCGCGACGACCCCAAAGAACTGAACGAGGGAGGAGAATTCGAGTGCGAATGGCTATGGCTGTGGCTGTGGGAATGGTCGGACGAGTGGTGGTGGTATTGGGGAATGGCGGACGCTGGTAATGCGTACGAAGACGCCATGATGTCGTGTTCGGAATATTTGGCGGTTAGGAGATCTTGCAACCCGATCTGTGATTGATCACGTATAACCGTGTAGCCTCTCTTGAGGAGCTTCGTGGCTCCTTGTATCAACACTCGACTATCATGTGTGGGTTTGCGCGAGTGAGGGTTGGCGGTTGGCGAGACTAAAAAATGCGGGTATCGCGATCGGGAAACCAAGCTGGACTGATTGCCAGAATCGATCTTCAACGATGCTAGATTGTCGAGGTGAAAAGGGGACTTTTCAGGTCTGTCTCGCAGAGCTCTCTAGATTACCAGTAGCACGTTGTTGGCTCGACGGTGACACCGGTTGTGTTTAGATCGTTCGGCCGGATCTCGACAGCGTGAGTGGCGCAATACCCAGCAATCACAACTCTGGAGAGGGGAGAGGATTGGGTAGATATGACGATAGCTCGATAACTTCAATTGCGGCGGTGGACCAGTCGTTGCCTCTGGGACGGGCGGGGTCCAATCGAGGGAACTGTCGTCACACGTGGGAATCGGGACTGATGAGATTGCGATGATTTTGTTTGTCAAACTGCTGAAAGTCGGTTGTCATCGTGCTTCCCACCTCCCGGTCCAGGTCTGGCTCCTTGCCAGTGGTGCTTCCTCCACCGCCCACAACGCCCAGCACAATCCACAATGCCGCCTTCCCATTTCGCTCTACCCCTGAAGCACCCTTGTACCAGTGGGGAAGGTTCCGGGCAGTCGTGACAGACGAGCGCACCTGATTGGCCCGCCTGCAGCGTTCCATCCTCCAGCCCCTGCAAAAACAACGTTGACCTGCATGCGCCCAGAACTCCGTAAAGTGCAGATAATCAATGTTAAATTCATGCTCAATTTACATGACGATGGCTAACAGCCGCAATCACGACCATCCATCAAGGTGCTTCACTTCGTCTGATGTGCGTCGGGCTGACCAAACACCGCGGCGTCTTTGCCCCGATTTGTTTTGTTACAAGGCTGAGGCAGGCCAGACAAAACAGGAATCCCCATCAACCTGTGACGCCATTGGTAGCGAAATATCATCAGAGTTATCAGATTATCCGCATGGCATGACTGAGAAATGACAGCTGTTCAAAAACAAGCGAAGCAAGCGACCCTGCCCGACGGTTGGTGATCGGTTTCATCTTAGCGCACCCTACGGAATACCATCCTCCAAGTTAAAACTTATCTGGGCGCTGGTGTTGACATCCATTATGTTGGAAACTTCGGTACTTTACGCCTCGGGCGCCATCATACTGAGCTTTGGCCTGGTGTTTCTCCTTGCCTTCTCACTTTTCCTCTCACCAACCAAATATGTAGGCCCTCCAGCAGGGTCCGCAGGACCATCGGGCAAACAAGTGTCAGTCCATGTGCTTGTGCTGGGCGACATTGGCCGAAGTCCACGCATGACTTATCATGCCCTGAGTATCGCCAAGCACGGCGGTAAAGTCCACTTGATCGGCTATCTTGGTAAGCACCTTATATTTATGCTTCATACTTCATACACTCTCACTAACCCGATATCTAGAAAGCGCCCTACATCCCGATCTGGTCAACAATGACAACATCACCGTCACTGCCCTTCCCACTCCTCCCCAAAGACCACCATCAATCCCCTTCATCCTCTTCGCCCCCTTCAAAGTTATCCACCAAATCTACCACCTACTCACCCTGCTATGCTACCGTCTTCCTCCGGCCCAATGGATCCTGGTCCAGAACCCGCCCTCTATCCCCACCCTTGCCATCGCCAGGCTGACCTGCTACCTCCGTAAAAGCAGCCTCATGATAGACTGGCACAACTACGGATGGACCATTCTCTCAGGCACCCGAGGGCCGTCCCATCCCCTGGTGTCCATCTCGAAGCTCTACGAGTGCATCTTTGGTCGTCTAGGCCACTTCCACCTGACTGTAACAGGTGCCATGGCCCGCCAACTACGTAGTCCACCGTACAGCATACCCACAAGCAGGCCAATGATCCCGGTGCACGACAGACCAGCTCGAATCTTCCAACCGCTCACTTCCCTAAAATCCTCGAGAGAATCCATTCTCAACCGGGTGCTCGAAGGAAACGACAAGGCCCTCCTCCCCTCAATCCTAAACAACTCAACCCGGCTAATAGTCAGCTCAACATCCTGGACACCAGACGAGGACTTTTCCCTCCTCCTCGACGCCCTAGTCCAATACGCTTCGGCCAATTCCTCCAAACCCTTACCTCCAATAATAGCAATTATTACCGGCAAAGGACCCCAAAAGGACCTCTACCTATCCAAAATCGCCGACCTAACTAAACAAGGCCGTCTGCCAAACATAACAATAAAAACCGTCTTCCTCCCCTTTGAAGATTACGCCAGCTTACTGGCCGCCGCAGACCTAGGAATTTGCCTGCACAAGAGTTCCTCTGGCGTGGACCTGCCCATGAAAGTGGTCGACATGTTTGGCGCAGGGTTACCCGTCGCTGCGTATTCCGGGTATGAGAGTTTCGGGGAGTTGGTAAAAGAAGGTCAGAATGGACGGGGATTCGAGACGGCCGAAGAGTTGGCGGGTATACTGGGCACTTTGCTGAGTGAAGAAGGAGCTGGGGAGTTGAAGGTCTTGAAGGCTGGGGCGGTGAAAGAAGGTGCTAGACGGTGGGATGAGGAGTGGGATGGTACGGTTGGCGTTGCTATGGGGTTTGTCGACAAGAAGGGATCGTGAGATGGGATTGCTATTAGAGTACCGATTCAGGTGTCGATGTTGGCCTATATGGAGGTAGAAACAAGATACCCCTGTTTTTCTTTGGACCACGCTCGATTCATAGATGAGAAGCCCATCGATCCAGTCATGGAAATTGAATATATAGATACAACGAATGCATTCATTAGACATACCATGGCCCCGAAATCGTAATCATATGTCACCGGTATGGACATGGTGCATCATGGTGTTTTCTACTTGTACACCCAGTCTAGGGGCCAGCGGAATTAACAGCCAGAAAAAGCGGGGCGCGGGTCGACTAATAAGCTGCGGGGCGGGATCCTCTTTCATCAAATCAGATGAAAGGGACCTTGGCGCAGTTGGTTAGCGCGCAGGTCTCATAGCTTGCTATGATCTGGTGAAATATCAGAGTTATCCTGAGGTCGTGAGTTCGATCCTCACAGGTCCCATTTCTTTTGCCCTCACCGTAAATGTCCACCTGGGCTGGAACAAAGCCGGAGAGTTTCCAACTCGAGCCACGAACACTCGCACCAGACATTCCGCTGTCAAACTTCTCCAAACCCTGCAGCGAGAATGTCTGCAGCGGGAGGGTCTGGCAAGTGTTCTTGGTTCGACCTGGAAACTCTCGGACGTTGTTCGAGCCCAGGTGGACAGTGACGGTAAGGGCAAAAGAACTTTACTTTTTACACTCCAGTACATCCACCACCGTCTGTGAAATTTCTCATCAAAACATCGTCGCTGCCACTTTCCTGTACTGTAATGCGTGCCAAGAATACACGTATTCGAGAATATGACAACGCGTTGACCTCGTCCCAAAGTATGCGTGCTAACGTCCATTTACACGCATATCAGGGATAATTGCAAGGCATATGAGTACCTCATTAAGTGCCTATGTGGCGTTTTATTACAAGAGTTATCAATTAATTTAGTACTCCTTAAATGCGTGTCGATGGATATATAGACGCGTATTAGAGATAATCATAAGGTGTCACGATGCTGACGACGTCTTGTGGTTTATATAGAGTATGGACGCCTTTCGGCCCACAAAGATCCACCTCGACATGCGCACCAAGATTTCCATCTTCGCACCGGCATCTCGATTACAGTAGTTTATTAATCCTCCCCCAAACTCTCCCTAACACATTTCCGCACCTTTCTCCTGAAGTCTTTGCTTTTCCCTTCGCGATCCTCCCTCAACAACCTGGCGGCTTCGACATTCGCAGGACTCTCGTCGTTTGGGTCTTCAAACAGGCTGATCACGCTCAACAGGATGGTCTCTGGTGTCTGGACAGGACTCCATCGTTCGCTAGCCGCCTCATAGCCGAATTTATCCTCCTCGGGCGGGTGCAGGATCGAGATACAGAGTTCCCCTGAGGGATAGATATTTGGGTGGAACGGGATCGGCTTTTGAAAGACTAGTTTTGGCGGCATGAGGGGATAGGTCGGCGGGAAGGTTAGGTACGCTTGGAAGTTGCCTCCTTTTTATTTTGGCGCAAACAGAAAATGTTAGTGTGACTGCTTGTTTGCGGGGGGGATATGGTATGTATGCGAGGTACTACATACCGCCGTAATATTTACACTCGTCGTTGATCATGAGCATAACCTCCCACTCGAAAATGTTGCTGTCCTTGACGAGCCCGCACGATATCCCTGGGATGTCCTTGTTGGTCTGCATCTCCTTGAGCTGTCGGCGCAGGAGGCCGGCTGCGGCGGTACTCGTTGTTGAGCTGGACATTGCGTGGTTGGATTCTTGTTGAATTGCGCTCCTGTTCCTATCCGTAGGCCTGCTTGTTGGAGGAAGATAGCGGAGGGGGGCGCGGTGGCCACCAGGTCCGAGGGCCTAGGGATTACTGAAGTTCGCAGGATGGAGGGGATTGGGGAGCTTGGAGAGATTTTGTATCGTCGTACACCTTGAGGACCTGGTCGTAATCAGGAAATTCGTCGTTAAGATGGGTGTTGGGAGATCGTAGAAAGGTGGAGAGAGATCTTGATGAATCGGAACTTAAGCCGAAGGGTGATTAAAAGAATGCTCCGGTTGCTAGCGTTTTTATAGGTGGTTTAATAGGTTTACAAAAACTTTACAAAATTTCTGGTCTTATATCGTCTCATTTGTTCAAAGGGAGATGGGATTCATTGTTTCGCAAGAGGGGCGAGCACAATGATGCACCTCCCGCCGAGTCAAGGAGTGAGGGGCACGCGACCCACTAGCGGCGCCGTGGACGGTACTGTACCTAAGTGTCCGTGGCGGGGATCCGTGCTACATACGGCCCATACGGGTTACCGGTCCGAGGATCGATGACCCACATCCGGTGCTCGGAGGTCGACTGCTTTGAGATCGAGAGATTGTGATCAGCGATGAAGTCAACGAGATCGGAAAATAGGTGTGGAATATATTGTATACGCCTTTAACAATCTCCCTACACGCATATATTTGATCCCTTGGATGCGTTAGAGGGATTGATACCAGGCGTATATGAGTTGCCTTAAAGGCATATAAAGCTGGGTCTAAAGGGGTGTTTATCAGTATCTTTAACAGAGTTCCAGGGTTTTTATGAGGCCAAGATTTGCGAATTGCCTTTCCTTTGAAGTTTACACGCCAGTTTTTGGCCCAGTCACTAGTTCCACTTCCCCATTCTCGCCTTGTAAGTTTAGACTTGATTTGAATTGTTCAGGAAACCCATACATGATGATACATCCATGTGTTCCAAACTCCTGCCCATTTGACTTGAACCTAAACGCCATGTCCATGCACCGGGTATCTAATTCGCCCCCAGATCATTGTCAGGTAGTGATACAAATTTCGAAACCAACAATAAAGAGTAGGATCCGCGATCCACACAAAGAGGAGGCCCATAACTCATTCAAACATGCCAGCCCTTGACATGAAAACGAGAGTCATCACCAAGTTCACTTCTTCGGCGCACCGAATCCAGTAATCCCAAGGGCAGCCATCATATCCTCCTCGTCATGTTCCCCTTCAATCCTCACGTCCTCTCCATACTCGACCTTGACTTTCAACGCCTCCTCCTTTTCTAGTCGTTTCCTCTCCTCCAGCTCTTTCCGCTTCCTCCTCTTCTCCTCCCGCTCCTTGTCCTCCTCCTCCCTCCTCACCTCAAGCCGTTCCTTCAACGAAACCATCTCGTCTTTCTTCTTCTGTTGTATCCTCTCCCACAGCAACTCAATCCGCGCATGTACCTCTTCCGCAGAGGATTTTTTCACCTCTCCACTCTGCCCAATATTCCGCATATGCTGCATGGAATTCGTATGTTCCAGAAACTGCAGGTTGTCCTTGAACGTGAGATCGCACGCCTCACAGTAGAAACCTGCCGAGCGACCGCGTTTGCCGACTCCGGCCCCCGCGGGCACGAGAGTCGTCGTGCCGACGAGCTTGGAAAAGTCTTGCGTCGCATTTCGCGCCGTGGTGAGAGACTCCGTCCCGTCGAGGGGTTTGTAATATTTCTTTCCGGCTAGTTTCGCCTCGTATCGCAGCTTGCGCTCTTCCTTCTCGGCATCTTCGCGGACTTTTGCTTTCGCGGCGTACTCGTCTAGGTCGTATTTCTTGCGAAAGTCCGTGTCGCCTGCGGCTTTGCCGTAGGCGCTCTTTTTAGAGTCGGACATTGTGGATGGCTGGATTCAGATGCAACGGGAGATGCTGTAAAGAATATATAGCAGTTTTGGGTGAAGCGTTTGTGGTTTATCGAGGTTTGTCTTCTGCCGATGGTGTTGCGGATAGAAGCTTGGACGCGGGAAGCTTCCGGGGGCGGCGCGTTCTGACTTTCATCAATTAAAACTTAGTGGAGCACCCGAGTCCCAGCCGCGGAGCCTGCGGGGCGGCCGCATGAAGGGTTTTTGGCGGGGCACCTTCCAATCTTATCGCCAACGCGGGGCAATAAATCTTGTTCTTGCGACACAGTCAAACATCGCAGCTTCTCTCTCGTTCAAAACCCTGCCCGAGATGTTGTACCTTGTCGGTCTAGGTCTCTCCGACGAGACAGACATCACCGTCAAGGGCCTCGAAGTCGTCAAAAAGGCTTCCCGTGTCTACCTCGAAGCCTACACCAGCATCCTCCTCGTGGACCAATCCGTCCTTGTATGCGAAAGCCCAAGCTCCAGAAGCTTCCTAGACCACTTCCTCGACTAACGCTAATCACCACAGTAGGAGTCCTACTATGGCCGATCCATTGTAGTCGCCGACCGCGAAATGGTCGAGACCAACAGCGACGAGATCCTCCGCGACGCCGCCAACGTCGACGTCGCGTTCCTCGTGGTGGGCGACCCCTTTGGCGCAACTACCCACACCGACCTCGTCCTCCGCGCCCGTGAGCTCAACATCCCCGTCCGCACGGTCCCCAATGCCTCGATCATGTCTGGTATCGGCGCCACCGGTCTACAGCTCTACAACTTTGGGCAGACAGTCAGCATGGTCTTCTTCACCGAGGGCTGGAGGCCCGCGAGCTTCTACGATCGCATCAAGGAGAACAGGGACATTGGGCTGCACACTCTCGTCTTGTTGGATATTAAGGTCAAAGAGCAGAGCCTGGAGAACATGGCGAGGGGCAGAAAGATATACGAGCCGCCTAGGTACATGTCCGTAGGCACCTGTGCTAGCCAGATGCTCGAGATCGAAGAGGAGAAGAACGGGGGCGCGTATGGTCCCGACAGCTTGGCAATTGGCGCAGCTCGCGTTGGTGGCAAGACAGAAAAGTTTGTCGCGGGAACCTTACAGGAGCTGTGTGATGCGGATGATCTCCTGGGCCCACCGCTTCACAGCATGGTCCTCCTGGGACGGAGGACACATGAGCTGGAGCACGAATACGTCCGCGAGTTTGCCATCAACAAGGAAACTTGGGACAGGATATGGAAGGCAGAGTACGGCAAGCAATTGTAGGAGCAGCTTGTTTAAACCAGGCAAAAAATGCATTTGTCGAGCCTATGGCTCTTGGTATGACTATTCATAGTGGTTGAACAAGGTTCTGCTCGGATCTAGACCGGTTTGGAACCTCTTTCCTCTAGTGCGAAGACCTCCACTGTTTCACCTCCTCCTCGCTGATCTCGCGAAGCTTGTTCACAGACGCAGGCTTCCCGGTAATTGTACCCTGAGCCACCTCGGCAACTCTTCCCAGAATGTTCTTTGTCGAGATGGCATAGTGCGCGGTGGCCATCTTGACACGAATAATGCCAATGCGTGGATCGTTCTCGCTGCCGTCGTGAGTTACATCGCCCAGATCGCCGAGCCAGGCCTTGAGCTGAGGGCTATAGTGCTTCTTGACCAGGGACCGATCGGTGACGACGCTGGCGGTTCCGCTGACCGAGGCCCAGTCACCCATCATGTTGAGGAACGAGATGTTGATGTGCGAGTCACTCTTGAGCTCGTCTGTCTTGCCGGACTCGGTGTTGGTGTGGAAGAGGAGGTCGATTCCGCCCGTTTCCTTTGTAGAAAGAGATGTTAGCTTTCAGACAAGAAAGTGATCGGCGCCATAGAAGACTCAGGAAATTCACAGCCCGTTGTGACACCCACAAAAGGACACAGGATCAGAAAGGACGACATACCGTGGCTGCCAGGGCCATACATCTGGATGCTAGATGGCCTGTCTTTCCGTCGTGGGTGGTCATCATGCAGAACTTGCAGTGTTGCATGAAATCACTGAGATCTTTGATCTTCTGCTCCAAAGAAGTCTCTTTGTCGAGGTTGGCCGCCTTGTAGGGGTCGGCGGGCTTGTCGCCCGTGTTGGTATTGGAGAACTGCTGCTGAGACATGGTTGCTTGTGATGTGGTGTGTGACTCGTTGGAAATGGGAGAAGTGATGATTGTGTTGAGCTCTTATTAACCTGTTAAGTTGGTTGTGAGTGTGAATGGGGCAAAGAAATGATGTCTCACGGTTTGTCGAGAAAGCCCTCTTGAATGGGCCAGGAAGGTGCTCGGTCAACTTATTTATAAAGGGCAGCTACCTCAACACCGGCACAGCAGCTTTAAGCCATTAGTCAGGGGTATGATGTAAATCTCGCTCTAGCTCATTATCCGCTGGCAACTTTAAAGCAGCCCATTTCATCATCGAATGTATACACTATGCCGTTTGCTCAGCTGTTGTACGCGTTCGCACTTTCGCCCTTTGGTCCTTAATAGGTGACGTCAGTTCCCGCTGTGTGCCCCTTTGAAGAGCTGCGGGGCAATTCGATCATTGATTCAAATTGGCGATGATCCGGATCGATCCAGCGGGGCAAACGATCCTAAATGAACCTATTGCCTTTAATGTCCTGGGTGAAGATCATGTCCTAAAATATTGCCTCAACGTTGGCTAGATTTCGCTGAGAGTGATCATTTGGAGGTTCCTGTCATAGCACGAGCCGTGAACGTGTCAGCATGGGTTCGGTCGGTCTGGCCCTGGAGACGACATGAAACAGCTCTGGGAGTTATTATGCTCTACGGTACTTTTGCAATACTTCAAAGCCGTAGGTCGATGAACAATCAAAACCACATACTGAAGCCGTGGCTTCCCGTCCTGACAAAAATCGACCAGAATCTCTGCTGTCAAATCCCCGCCGTTGTTATGTTTGTATATTTCCCAGTTTGGCAAGCGTGGGCGAGTTGGGGAAGGAGCTGCACCCTTTAATACCGGCTGTCCGATTGACTGAAGTGACTTGCACCAAGATGAACACCATGGCCGGACTATTCTCATCTCCCAGGATAAGGATATGAAACTTCAATTCACCTATTGCTGTTAATCTATTCCTTTGTGGGTTAATCTCCTACCAGACGAACCCCTTGAAGGCCCGCTCTCGTCGCCCGGAGCAATATTTCCTCGGTCGTCCCTTCCGTCCCATCTCTCCGGCCTCGGCACCCGGTGACCCCTTCCTTCCCTGACCGGATTTTCACCGCGAATCCGTCCATTTCCATGAAATAAACATTGAAATCTGCCCTGCCAACTCACAGGCCAGCTTCCAAACCCTCGCCGATGCAAATAGTCGAGTGCCCGCCTGCTCTCGATTCCCCTCGCTCGCTCTCCGACAATCGTGCGCCCACAGCATTATTTGTTCTTACACTTTCCGCGTTTCTACCCAAAAGGGAACGAACAAATTTCTGCTCCTCCACTCCAAGCACAAGAAATACTTTGAACTGCCTGAGTCTTTTTCCGTTCACCAAGCAGCAGGCGTCTCGGCGACTGATTACGGGCCAACAAACTTGTACCTGCGAAGTGCCGAAAACAAACCAACGTCGCGCCGCACTCAATACACCGATTTTTCAGATCCGCCAATTCGATAAATTTTGAGCGACCTCCATACATCGATTGTAAGTATCTCCTATCGTTTATTCCGAGATTGGGCCATTTGAACTCACAAAGTTTGGTACAGGTGTGCCCTTCTGATTGTTCTACGGCTTGGCCGACAATTGTTCATCACGATGGCGGATGATCCGAGTGTAAGTTCCCACAGCTATCAATGTCCTCATTCGGAAGCCAGAGTCACCTTGGGGCTTCCATGTCTCTCGAAACAACCACGCTCTTGTTATGAACAGTACTGACATCCATCACAGTCACAGTCATTCTTTCCTCTCGAATGTCGTGATCAGTATCAGGAGGCCGAGCAGTACTACAACAATCCATTGCGAGTCGAAAATCGGGCACTCAAGGATGAGATCCTCTCCCTAAAGAGACTCCTCCGCGAGAATTCAATCCTCTGGAACTCACCAATGGACGCTGGCCATGCTCCCAAGAGAATCAAGACCCGCCTCACTCGATCATCATTCATATCAGCATCATCCGTCAACTCATGCCCACCTCTTCCCGTGGAGATTCAGCTCCAGATCCTCACACACGCTTTGACGGCCAAGGATCCAATCATTGACCCTTTGTGCAAGCTCAAAATGGAGAATCTGAGCGAGCAAGAGCAAAAGGGACGTAAGCATGGATACGGTCAATACCAGCTTGCCATAGGATTGCTTGCCACCTGCAAGGCATATCATGCCGAGGGCACTCGAATCCTTTGGACCCGCAACGAATTCGTCTTCACAACTCACCAAGCACTCCGTGAATTCTGCAATGTCCCCTTCAAGTTCCGGAGCAAGGTCGAGCGCGTCACACTCCGCATCATCGCCCACTACTATGATGAAGAGAAGAAATGCCCTCCTCCCGGCCCTCGCCGTCTGAGACCGATAAGAAACGGCGGAAACGCACCCGCTAGACAACGTACAGTTCGAGTAACGGATCGCCCGAAAGAGGAAAGCACACTGGCCCGCAAAGGATTCCGCAGCTATACTTGGACTCAGGTGATAGATTTCCTGAGTGCCCTACGACCTCCTTTCGACCCGAGTCACACAGGTTCCAACCCCCGCCCTCGACTGCTCCCCGGGCTCAAGTCCCTGAGGATGGACTTTGTCGACTTCCCAGCCGGGTTTCTTCGCTCTGCCGACATGGAGCTTCATTCATTGGCATTTCATGACCTCGGCTGCACTCTTGATGAACTGATGGTTACAGGGCTTCCCGACTGCGTGTACGCTGCCAAGGTTCTGATAGACCTTACTGGAATGGTCAAAGACGATGGCCTGCTGCTGAAGTGCAAGGCTGCTTTCATTGCAAAAACAAACCATCTTTCCGCGCGCGCTGATTGCGCTCCAATCGCGCAGGTTGTCCGAAGCTGGAAACCATTAGCAAAGGAATGGGGAGAGAACTTTCCTGATGACTTCGATGAGGATGAGTGGGATTTTCACGACTACCATGATCATCATCATCACCATCCAATTGGAGATCTCCCAGTCATGCCCCCAGCCCCGGAGGAGGAAGGCCATCCCGAGTCTGCCTGGTTGGAGCGCAGGACAATCTGGAAACGTGTTCCAACAAGCCGTGATTCAGCAGAACGAAAATGGGTCGAGTTTGGCCGGGTCATGGGTACCCCAGTGGGACCCTATTCAGAGGCCAGAGATGTGGACGATGAGGGCGAGCTCGTTTGCCCAACCTGCGGCATCATGCACGATCCCGCGGGTTGGGAGTTGTAATGCAGCTGGCAGATATGTTGAAACCGTCACGTTCGTGGAAGATCGGTACGAAAACTAAATCGCAGGTTATGCCCACTTCGCAAAGCACTGATCACTAGGTTTCAGGCAAGTGGATAATGGTGTATGGGGCCAAGACCGTTGGTTTGGGATTTTCACACCTTACAAGAGAGTATGGGTCATCTTGACCATCTGTGTTTGGGATTTAGATATGAACGAGGGGAGTTATTGGCACTGGCCCTTGGGGTGATGTTGTCTTGCTATTCTGCGTTGTATTATCACGGCTATGATAGATTTGCTTTGTTGTTGAGTTGGCCTTTCTCGCAAGCGTTGTATTGATATGGTATGGCCCGTTTGGCGTTGAGGACCGGAAAAGGGCAAAGGATATATGGCTAGATAGCTATCCATTGACCATAGTTTGCCGGTCAATGGAAGTCAATGGGGAACAGCTGTGAGGATTATGTAGATGAGGGTCAAATGAAAGACCAATTCCTAAATGAATGATACTTTCTTGGTACATATCTGGGAGTGAGATGCCATGAAGTGTATGTAGGGTCCAGCTCGCGTCAAACGTACACCTGGTCACCATGAAGGACATGAAGAGCATGTACCAACCCACACCACAAGGCCTCTAATTGTACAACATAACACATTGGATAATCCCACAGGACGCGGTGATTAATCCCATTAGACGTATATTATTAATCTCGTGAACCTCGTGCCGTGCTATTCTATACGCGTAGGAGGGATTATGGCTAGGCGTGGTTTCTGCATTAAATAGGCCTTGGATACTCTAATAGAACGCATATGATTAAAGTGGCTGGTGCGGTGCCTGTAGGAGTCCGCTATCACAGAGATCGCGTCAAACGTCCACCTTGTCGCGTCAAACGTCCACCTTGTCGCCTTGAAGAAGACCAAATCCTGGTGTGTATCTGCCATTCACACCTTCACCACCATTGCCCTCACCACCACTCCTCTTCACGCCTTTGGCCGCCATAGCCCTTCTAAGAGAGTACGTGGTGTTGAAGCCCTCGTACTTGCCCAGACTGGGAGGTAGGTCCTCGACTCTTGTGCCCCAGGAACTTTCGTTTCTTCCCAGTGTCAGTACCAACTCTTTTCCCTCAGTGAAAAAGCTATGGTCGATCCAGTTCTTGGTGTACGGCTGACCGTCCAGTGTCGCGCTCTGGATGTAGATATTTGTCTGGTACGAGGGGTCAAAGTTTTTGTTGACCACTCGGGCTGTTTTGCCCGTGACGGGGTGCGTTATATTCACGTGGGCGAAATAAGGCGGTGTTATCAGGTAGACATTCTGTCCTGGGTTGGGGAAGAGGCCCATCATTGCAAAAGCCAAGAATGAGCCCATTGCCCCGGAGTCATCATTCCCGGGGAGACCATCGGGTGTAGGCTCGAAATAGCGCGGTATGTAGAAATGCGAGCGGAGGGTTGAGAGAGATGGACGACCGGCATAGTGATATTGGAATACGGTCAAAAAGGCGGGCTCGTTGCCGATGTATGTTATGTTTTGGTCGTGGAGGTAATTGAGCCGGGCAACGAATTGGGCGGGCCCTCCGTAGAGGGATATCAGAGTTGCTTGGTCGTGCGGAACAAAAAAGCCGTATTCCCAGATTGAGGACTCGAATGTCTCTTGGCCTGTGTTTTGGAGAGAGCACGAGGTGAAGCTGTCTTGGTTGGAGCAGTTTAGCGGGTTTTGGTAGCCCCATGTTTTGTTTAGGTATTTTGGCTGGAAGAAGCCTGTGAAGCCGGTTGGGGTGTTGTTCCACCAGGCTGAGGGCTGCTTGGCGTTGTAGAGGTTCATCCAGTTGGTGGAGGAGAGGATGTACTTTTCTTTGTCTGGTTCGGGGGTGGATGAGAGCGAGGGAGAGAGTTGGGCGATGCAAAAGTCGTTGTACGAGTATTCGAGCGTTCGCGAGATGGATCTGGTCATGGTGCCGAAACCTTTGTAGTCAAAGTCTTGGACGGGGATATAGCCTAGGGATTTCCAAGAGTCGAGACCGCCCCGTCCTTCGCAGCACCAGTCGAAGGGCTCGACTTCGGCGTCCTTGACCATGGCTGCGTATCCATCTTGCCACTGTCATGGGTGGTTAGTGATAGGGACAGACGCCAGTGAAGAGTGGGGGAACGAGGAACGCATACGTTGATACCGCCTCTTAGACCCTTGATATATCCGTCTGCTAAAACGACATCGGCATTGGAGCCTCCCTGGGTAGATGTTAGCGTAGGGGCAGCTGCGTGGTGTCGGATTTCTTCTCACCTGGGTGTACCCTTTACTGAGGCTCATCCTGCAGTCTGGTAGCCAGCCCACATGTCTGTACGTGTCGATGAGTGACCGAATCATTTGCTCGACTGCCGTAGGGTCCGTGATGGTAAGGAATGGGAGCTGTGAACGAAACAAGTCCCAGATGCTGGAAGCGATACGTCAGTCTTTACGGCTGGCACAAACACTCGATGCACATACCAGTAGAAAGAGTCAAAGTAAGGCTCGCTGCTCTCCCACAGAGGGTTTTCTCCAGTGTAATTCTGCGGGTTGATCATGGTCCGGTAGATGCCGCTGTAAAAGTTTGTCACCATGGACTTGTTGACACCTTCGGTCGAGACCTTGATGGGACTCAACTTGGCCCTCCATGCCTTGGTCGCCGTGTCGACCACCTCGTCAAAGTCGAAGGTGGGAATCTCAGTTTCGGCATGAGAGCAAGCTTGAGCAGCACTGATGAAGCTGGTGGCTGTCCGTGCAATGATGGGTTCAGCCCCTGACTTGAACCTGACAAAAGCACCACCGGGGAGTGGATAACCGTTGATAGACCTCGAAATGGTCATTTCCTTCACATCTGCACTAGCTCGACTGTTTGCAAAAATGCCATTGTCAAGTATGTCGCCCCCTTTGAAGTCTGTGCAGAAAAACAAGACATATTGACCCCGGCTGAAGCTCGATGTGAAGCGAGCACTCCCGGTGATACGGCCAGTTTCTGCATCCACAGACACCGTTCCGTTGTCCTCTCTTGAGCTGGACAGGTCCGTCAGATCTTGCAGGATCAGAGGCTGGGCGGGCTGCCCGTCGGTCCCTACTGTAAGAAAAGTGAACTTGAACAGGGCAGTATGATGAGCAGCCGTCATGTCGACATGGACACTGCTGTTTAGGGTGATGCCAAACAGGCCTGGCTTCGCAATGATGCTGTCGTTCCGCACGCCGCCAAACATGGTGCGAGTCTTCTTAGGAAACACGCACTGGTTGATGTCCGACTCTGGGCAGTTGGTGTATGCAAAAAGAGGAAAGTTTCCCAGGCTGGGACTTCCGCCTGTCCCGCTATCGTGCATCATGCTGAAGCCCGAGACTGGGGCACCGTCGAGAGTGAAGCCGCCCTGGTTGCTGCCCGAGGTGGTATCGGCCACGGCCTTGGCCATGCCGTATGGCAAAGATGCACCCGGGAAGACATTACCGCCGTTGCTGGCTCCGATCAATGGATCGACGTACTCAAGGGGGTCAAACGAGTCTTGGGCGAGCACCTTACTCAAGAGGCCAAATAAGGAGGCTGAAAGGAACAGCGCCATCTTCAGAAGAGGGATAACGACGCTTGAAAGAGCCGAGGGGCCCAACACTGGTCGGACCCATTCACGGATGCCATCATGGATATTATACTGTCGTCCATGCCGCGCAGAATGCGATAGTGAGGAGAGATGGCGGGTTGGCCAGGCACCTACGGTAGGTGTTCACCCGTTGATAGTGACGGTGATATCAGAAACGAGCCTGCACAATTAAGAATAATATCCGCCCGCGACAGTTGTGGCAGGTGGTGCACAGTGCATATCCAGGTCTGTGGCTCCGTTCAGAGTCTGGAGGAGTCTTATCTCCCCGACTATCCGGCAACACAAGATGCGGGTGGCGCCGCTTCCAGCCCCTCTCGTGCTCTCGTGTCTTGCGTCTGTGTAGCTACAAGTTTCGTATTCTGCTCTTGGCGGGGTATTGGAGTCATCATGAGCATCATGACTGAGGGGGTTGGCGGTGCAACCAAGATGCACCGAATGTCTTTCGCTCTGTGCAGAGCAACGTCGCCGTGGATAAAAGAGGAGGAACGGTGCTTGCTCGAGGAAAATGTGGGAATGCGGCTTCCTCAAAATGTCTTGAAGGATTGATCGAATGCGCCTGATAAGGAAGGTGTGAGTCCTCCTTTCTTGATGTGTGGGCAAGGGACGAGGGCCTGCTACTGCAGGAACGAGAAGGCACCTAAGACAGGCCCTAATCCGATTCGCTGCGGGCCGTGAATACCCGCTAATGCCACGGACCGGCGGCAGTCCGAGCCCGCAATCTCGGCCGGTTACAGCACCCTAGGCCCTGTCCTCCCCCCCCCGCCACTCTTGCCTTGCCAGACGTTGACGTTGGAGATGGGCTTCTTGCACGTTTCCCTTGACACATCACAACCCTCATGCCATCATCCACCAAACAACGACTGCCAGAAAGAAGCTAATGCATGAATCCTCCACGTCTTTTGTTTCTGGTTTGTTTACTCAATCGATCGTTAGATTGGTCGCTTCATAACACCCTCTGCGCCCAACTCACCAGCCAATCTGCCCAAGATGGGATTTACACTTGTCCATATTCGCAAAAACGAGAAGCTGGCCTGTCACGATCCTCTTTCCATTGCAAGCCCGACTTTGCTGACACTATCGATTGTTTGCTCTCCAGCTCCATGATTTCTTCAGAGGCTTCTCGCTGCTAGTCTCCGGGTCCCATCGCCTTCGGCCTACCATTATCTCCGGTCTCGGTTCGTGGCATATCATGGCTGTGGCAGCCCTTCTCGTGTCTCATGTATCCAAACAAGTACCATGATAATAACAAAGGAGAGCTGGACAACCACATTATAACCAGCCAGAGCCCGGCCGTCGAGCAGCACGCTGTTCCCACCCGATCGACTTGTCATTGGCAGACCCTCGCAGGCACTCGCAGACCCTCGTACCCACACCGGCTTGGTGGCGCAAACACTCTCTGCTGGTCATCCTCGTCTCCAAAGCACAGATAGCCCCTGGAGCTTCCACGTTGTTTCCATTGCCCTTCCATGGCCATCATTGGCTGAAGAGGCCGATAAGGTTGACGCCGTTTACCAAGGCGTTGGTCATGAGCCCAGCCACTGGTTAGCCATCTCATCATGGTCTCTTACGCAGTGCTCCTTTCAACATGCCGACTGCCAGCTCGCTCGACCTGTCTCTCCACTTTTATTTCGCTTTGGCTTCGTTTGACTTTCTTCATCGGCATGGACGATTTAGCTGTTGCTAGCGAGTTGCTAGATGACCGCCAGGCCATATTCGAGCGGAACCCGAGTCATTGCTGCCCGAGGGTGTATGGTAAAGGCGTCCCGGCCTGCATGTTGCAAGGTCAGCAGATTGTTTTCTCTCCATCTGTCTCTTGTTCCAGAGCTTATTCTTCCCCTCGGTCATGGAATTGCCGAGGTCCAGTTGACGACAACGACAACGACGAAGACAACTCCCATCCAATATACATTCCTTTGTTTGCCTTTGCGACTGTCTTTTTGAGCTTCATCCAGATCCCTGGCCATTTGATGGTGCTTTCTGCCGCTGATTACTCTTTCTCTCATTTCCCCGTACCGGATCCCATTCTCCATCATGTTTTCTGTGAAGCGAAATACCTATGAATCCATTTCCAATCTTAGTGATGACTGGAGCAGACGTGGGAGTACTCAATCCACTTCGACCCTCATTCTACCCTACCGAATGAGTGCCAGGGGCAGTGACCTGAACCTTACCGCTCTTTCGCCTCCCCCAGTGCCCCCGGGCGACCCGAGGACGAAGCCTGTCAAGACGCACTCACCCTTCAGACTCCGGAGTGACTCTGGCTTGGCTTTGCACACGAACAAGAATGCCTTCCGACAGTACACGGACTACAATTCGGATGGTTCTCTCAGGACTCCAAGCATCAAGAAGAAGCCGTTTAGCTTTGAATCGTCGAGCGGTTCCGACTCCATCACTGTAGGAACGAGTGTACACATCAACTTGGGCCATTCGTCCCATCAAGTGAAACCCGTCCCGCAGTTCTTTGACAGCAACGTCATCAAGGCCGTCTTTGCAGATTCCGCGACCAAACAGCGCCTCTTGCAGTTTGCTCAGGGTACCGCTTCGGCTGCAGATGTGGAATTTTTGCTCAAGGCAGGTGCATTTCCTTTTGATATTACTCTTTAGGCGTACGCTGACACATATCGTCTTCCTTAGGTGGATGAATACACACACGCTCTCGGAAATATGACGGGACTCATTGCCAAAATATCAGAAGACTTCACCATCTCGACGGCCAGAACTCCGTTGGATATCCCCTGTCATGTTTCCAACAATGTCAGGGCGAACACCAAGACATGTGCGAGACTTGCGATCCCTCAACTGGAAAGACTGTATCGGGACACCAGAGTGTCGGTCGAGGAAAGACTTGCGAAGACACTATATCCGGACTTCCTCAAATACCAGCTTGCTCAGTGCATGCGGAGCTCGCTGTCGGTAAGCCGATCGTTGACCGGAGGATTCCAGTCTGCGTATCCCGGCCTGGGTGACGCATTTTGTCTCACAGACGCGCTGAGGCCTGATAATCCAATCGCCTATGTATCGGATGGCCTGCTGAAGATGACTGGATATAAAAGGCGCGATATCGTGGATCAGAACTGCAGCATCCTTCAAGGTTTCTCTACTGACCCCGAAGCAGCGCGCAGGATTCGCGAGGCGGTGCTGTTCGGCCAAGAGACCACAGAACTGATACTAAATCACCGAAGAGACGGTACGCCATTCTGGAATCTGCTGTTCATCTGCCCTTTGTTTGAGAAAGGTACTGTGCGGTACTATCTTGGTGGTCAGATCAACGTGTCGGAAAGTATGGGTACCGAGTGCAAGGATATTCTTCGAATTCTGAACTTTCGTATTCCAGGAGAGGAATTTCCGTATTCCTCAGTGGGCGAACCAGCAGAGCAGCCCATCTCCAGGTCACGCTCGAATCTCAAGGAAAAGCTCGAGACGGCTTCCGACACTGATGACAATCAGGGCTCTCGACAGAAGCCTGGTCGTCACCGATTCTTTCGACGCCTTTCCAAGAAATCCAAGGTCGGTCGGCCCCACATCCAGACAGTTCCTCACGCCGACGAAGAAGAAGACTGGCCGTTGCCCACGAGGAGGCTATGCTCACCCCGGATGCCACAGGTTGAGCAACAATATCAGCATATCAGCCCACTGAGCACGCCATACTCTCGTTTCCTGGTCCTGCGATATGTGCCAGCGCCAACCACATTTCCCTTGAACAGCTCCACCTCCCCGCATGTCCACCTGCGCGTTGCTTTCTGCTCGCCTTCCGCGCTCGAGCTGCTCGGACTCAAGCCAGCCAATAACGACATGACCAGAATCACCTCTCACACGAGCTGCAGCAGCACACAAGGATCCGACGCGGCTGCCTTGGAGCCGATTCTCAATGCGGACATCTTTACTGTCCTGTCCGAACACGCAAACTCGCCCAGCATTAACAAAGGTTTCCGCTTTACCGTTCTTAAAAAGGTGACCTGTGGCGAGGCAATCAGCATCGACCTCTTGACCAGTATCGGCGTTTCCACACCATTGCAGTCGTCCTCCTCATCGTTGTCCTCCACCACATCTACACAACCAGATCAGCCTGGACAGACCACTGCCACCGCTGCCCCGCCAGGAACAAGAACGACAGCGATGGTCAACAAGAACAAACACGCCAGAAGCGCCAGTCTGATCCGGAGTGCCGTGGCCATGATAAAGAAGGGCCATGGCGGTGCCATTGACAGGAATTTTCAGCCCAGTCCTGGACACAACAATGATGGACAGCAACAACAAGTGAGACAACCCAGGTTGAGCGAGACGCTGGAACGAGGAGCGGAGATTTTGAGCAACGTGTTCTTTGGGCCCAAAATGAATAAGCTGGTAAGTCACTGGTCGCCTCTCAAGGATGAAAAGGGCAAGGTTGGGTATGTGGTGTTGGTGTTGACGGCGGCTATCCCGTCGTAGGCCAACTGAAGGATGCTTGCATGCGGTATGAGTTTTGTTTTGGGTTGGCAGGGTGTGTTTCTGGGTTGGCAAGGAGCGGGTAAAGGCCGGACGGGACATGATTATGATGTATACGCTCATGACATGACTTGATGATTTTACGCCCGCGACGAGACGACTGTTTGTTTTATTGGGTTTGTATTATTGTGTCATCACTGTCATTCTGTTGAACACTCTTTGTTTGGTAATCATGTAATGTATGATGTTATGAATGTATTGAATAGCAACTTGATAAAACTCTTTCTGGCAGCGATACATGTCTTGTGGGAACCTGGCGTCGTGTCGTTTTGTGCTCAAGAACCCATATCTCAAGCGTACTCGCATTATATCAGGGAACCCTTGATCAAGGTAAGTGACGCCCATAACCAGCTCTGATCAATCTCTGTCCAGCCTCCCAGACTTGATCCGGAATGTGCTGCTCGATCTGGTATCCCTTTGCCGGGTACTCTTTGATCCGGACCAAGTCGCCTACCATGATGGAGATGACTAGGTCCCGGGGGTTATCTGCGTCTGGGTAGTCTTGCCATGCGAGGGGTGGGCTCGTGACTGTGAATTCCACGTTCCCATCCGCCTCCGCCTCCTCGGATCCTCCTCGCTCTGTCTGGGTTTTTTGTCCGCCCGGCCATTGTTTAACAAAGGTAGCAAACGTGCGCCGCTCCATATACGGCTTTTGAACTAGCACAAACTTTGTAATCTTGACCTTTTCAGGTCCTGAACCGTCCAACAGCCCGGCTTCATTGAGAAGAGCATATGTAAACCGCACATTCTCACCGGTATTGGTTGCGCTAGGTTCGATGAGTATCTTGTCTGGGGGGATGTGATACGGCGCTGAGGAGGCGATGTCTGCAAAGACAGTTGCTTCTGCGCGGCCGTCGGAAAATTGGTGGTGGTTGGCTGTTAGGGCGCCGACCTTGCCCGAGAATATCAGGTGCGAATATTGATATGCTCCTAGAGGTATTTCAGGTGGTCCACCTGAACTCTTAGTACTTGGGGGGGAGGACAAGCCCGAGAGGAATAACGAGGCTGCGTGGTGGGCTATGCGTATGTCGAGGGAGCAGAGGGTGAAGATTGCTGTTGTTTCTTGGATGGTGTTGTTGCTTGCATTGCTGATGCTGGGAGTAGCGGTGCTAGCGATGATGTTGGAAGATGGTGGGAAAAGGGGCAGGTTCATTCGGTGGTAGTTGTATACCGTGCTGGCGTTGGTGTTGATGGAGTCTGATGAGTAGGAGGAGATTGTGGGCCCAGTGCCCTTGTCGTTGTTGGTTGAGGTCGTCGGGACCGCCGGAAGCGGGGTCATGTTCAGGTCCGTCACGGTCAGGGGCTGATGAGGTCGCTCCTCTGCCGTGGTCGGCTGGGAGGCGACGGCGACTTGGTTGGATTGGTCCCCCATTTTGAGGGATTTGGTGTTGAAGGCAAGATCACGGGCTGGTATGGCGATGTTTTGGTATGAGTTGGAGGCGGTGACGAGTTAAGGGATGAGCAGCCGAGGTGAGCCTGATGTGGCTTGCTCCCGCGCTGCATAACCCTAACCCTCGTGTTGCTTTTGCTTGATGACGAATTTGTGTCCGGAAAGTCAGCACTGGAGTAACTCTCGGATTATTAACCTCGACAAAGTGTTGTTTTGAACTTTATATCGTTTTGAAATATGGCAGATATTAGAGGTACTTGATCAAGTTCTGAAGTTGCCCGGCCAACAAAGAATAGGGGTATTTACCAAAGGCATGGAACGGGTTAGTGGCTCCATACAGTGTACTCCATGGATAGTATCTTGTGGATAAGGAGAGCAAACCGACTTTTTAGATATACAAGGCGTATCGGAGACTAAAGCCGAGTTATTACTATCACTCGTCCTTCTACTTCCTACCGTCTTACAAAATCCCCAACAATCTCTGAAGGCGATGATTAAGAGAAGTTATAGAACCATTTTAACTTGGTCGAATAGTAGGGTGTGAAGTTCAGCACTTATACTACCAATGACATATTATAGGCCTTTTAAGGGGAATAATACGCCTTTAAATCTTGATTTATAGGCATTTTACACTCCTTCTCTATTTATTATTCTCATTCCTTCGACGTATGTAGGAGAATAATTCCATGTATGTATGGGGATAATTAAAGGCGTATTTAATCCGTTTCATAATCCCAATTTTCGACCTAGTTGCTTGTGTGCTTCCAATGTCCCAACGGCCTGCACACCGTTTCACGGTAGTAATGCTACATACTTGGCCTAAGCCTTACTACATGGATCCAGTTACGGACGAAGAATACAAAAGTTCATGAATGGCCATTCGAGATAACATCTGATGGACTTCCACTAAGCTTGGTCAGGTATTGGCGCACATGTCCTTATGTATAGTATCCTGATTGGTGTGCTCTTGACTGTAACATGTTGGTCCTTTTGGCCTGCAGTGTTATCTCCATGGTACCTTTAAAGTATGGTAACATCGCACAATGGCGATGCTTCCCTGCCATTGCCATTATCTTGCAAGTGCTACGGCAGCACGGCTTGAAGTTTCTTTTCTGGCACAGTGTAACTTGCCGGCCACCTTTATTGCATGGTGGTCCTTTTGGGCGTGACAATACTAGTGTTTGGCGCCAAAAGGGGTTTACTTTCCCTTTTTGCATCCCCGGTATTCCCGACGTCGCCATTGCAAGGCTCCAGCACAAATATGTAACAATCGCACCATTCTGAATCAAGCCCTTGAACCTGAGCAAGCATCAAACTCTCGATAATGTCACAATGGCAGTTTCAACCATCCTCCGCACATCACTCATCGCCTGTCTCAGTTCGGCCATAACCATGTCCATTTTCTTGTTCCTCCTTCGTCCGGGAAGCAACAACATTGTCACAAACGTGGTCGACAGAGTACGCACCTCTCCCGAGACGCTCTTACCCAGCAGCCCAACCGAGACAGCATGTACTACGCAAGCCATAAAGACGCCTTATAAGACATTCCCGAAGAAGTTCCTTGGAGACCCTTGGAAATCAGACCCCTACGACTTGAAGGGCGATGAGACCAGCAACATCTATCAGTCAGGCGAGATGAACTTGACAAAAGACTCATGGTGGGACCGGCTGATCACACCCAATGGAGGTTTCCTGTTGGTGCAAGATGAAGCAGAAGATGAGCCTTTGGGCTTCGGGGTCTCGATGTTTCACCAACTTCACTGTCTGAAGATGATGTATGTTGCCGTTCATTGCTTAATGATGTCGGATGCGTATTAACTCTGCCCGTGTTTAGTCGAAGTCACTTTTTAGAGGGCATGCAAAATGACGAAAACGGCGTGCCTGAGAAGACTCAGACAACCACGAGCGAACAAGACGAAGAAGACGAAGAAGAAAAACAACTAGAAGAAAAGTTGCGCAAGTCTGAGCGAGTACACCTGCTCCATTGTTTTGAATATATTGCTCAGGTCCGTATCCTAAACCACTTTTACCTGTCTTGTGCGAGGAACATGATTCTGACAAAGGCAAGGTCAGGCAATCCTCTGCGCGGCGGATGACGCCCTCGAAGCCTCTCAGCCCACTGACGCTGGAAATGGCGAGCAGGTAAACGGGGTCAACGGTGAGAACGAGATCCATCAGTGCAGAGACGCCTCCATGGTGTATAGATTTGTCGCGAATAGTCGTGAGAAGCCGGTTCGGACGTCGGAGGTGGGGCGTTATTCGGTCTTTGGGAATTTAGCATGAATCTCTTGCCAGTTCTCGTCGTCCTGGACCGAGCGACGTGACTATGGCTCTAAAGATCACGTGTGAGCGACGGGTAACCTGTTCATTCGGTCTTCCCGCCCGCTCTTTATAAGGTGGTCTTTCCAGTCCCTCTTCCAACTGAGAGGGGATGGCGACAGCAGAGATGAGTTGGCTTCCAGGTTAGCTCAACGGTCAGCTACGGCGACTCAAGTAATTCCTCTGTACCCCTCCGGCCTGCAGCATCCTTCCGCCCCTATGATGGGCGGGAGGGTATCGGTTCGATTCCGGGCACGATCAATAAAAAAAAGCCGAAAGAGGCTTTTCTCAGGGCACCACCGGGTGCCTTGAGTTTTTGCCAAATTAGCTAACTTAGGCAAATTCTCAATCTTTAAAACCAATCGCATTTATTCCTTGACAGTGCCGCATCTGTACATTGAGTGCGGCACGGGTTTGCCAGGCCAACACTAACTTTTTACTTAAGAATTAAAACCACCTGCCCTTTTCGACAGTTGGAAAACGTGAATATTCTCTTCTTCTTTGCTTACCAACTCTTAGCTCATTCTGTCCTCCAACGTCGAACGACCTAGTAACCATCCACACTGTCACAAACAGAACGCAAAGGACTTGATTTAACAACAAATATTCCTATACTAGTAGCGTTTTGAATAATTCCGCCCACCTCTCAAATCAAGGAAGCTGCGTAATCACAGCCGCTACAAGATCCAGAATGTCAGACAGCCCTTACAAAGAAAACCATGTTCCCAACGACACCAGTGCCATGGAAACCCCAGACCACAGCATAGCAAGCAAAGCAGAACAAGAACATAACAAGCAGCACGAACGGGAAAAGCAGTCTCAGCACTGGGATGCGATTGCCACCGCTCTAGCAACAGAGAATATCCCAATCACAACATGGTTCTCATCCCTCCCGCCCATTTCTCAAACGCTTTATGCCAAAGCCGCTCAGCAAAACGACACTCTTACCCCGCTCGAACGGCTGTACCTCCTCTCCCGGCTCGATCTCCGGGGCAAAGCTCTGTACGATCCTGACGACTTGACCACTGACGAAATCAATCAGCTACTATTGAGACCACCTCGTATAATTCTTGACAAGAATATTCGCCGGTTCTTTTGCCCCAAGTCTCCTCCTTCAGAGCAGCCTGACTCGGACGGCAAGCATGAAGAAGAAATTACAACCATCCCCGACGTGGTCAAAACACACTACCCCGCCATCATGAGCTGCAACCCGAAAGAATGGCAAAAATGCGGCCTCAGCTACGACGCGCTCGAGTGCATCAGTCTGTCCTGGTGGACTACCTACCAAGAGCGCGGGCCAATGCTGTACGACCCCGCGACAGACGAGGGACACGCTGTCAATGCAGCGGCCGCGCTGCTCGGGCAGAGGACACCCCTGGAGGAGCTGGAATTCGAGCAAAAGGCAACCGAGCTCTGGTGCGGGGGTGGATCATCTGTCTATGCGGCGAATTCCGAGCCGGAAAATGAAGCAGAGGAGGAGAGGGAGTTTGACAAGTGGTATCAGGCCAGGCTTGACACGGCAGTGAAACTGAGGGGGGAGTTGTTGATTCGGGTTCGGGAGAAATTGGATGGCTTGAGTGACGGGGAGAGAAAGGAACTGGTCGAGATTAAAGAACGGGAAAGGGTTGAGGTTGAGAAGGAGAGGGACTTGGAACGGCTGGAGAAGCTAAAGAGGAAGATGGAACGAGAGGAGGAAAACAAAAGGGCAAAGGAGCGTCGAAAGAGGCGGTGGGCGGGGAAGAAGATTCCTACTGTTGAGGGCGATGATGGAGGTCATGTTGGTGGGAGTGAGGAGGATGATGAGGACGGGGGGTATGAGTATGGGTTTTTGAGATTTGATGATGAATAAAGCCTTCCTATTAGAGCATACTGGATAACAGATATCTCGTTCGACGCCCTTGTCTTATAACTAGCTCATGAGATTATCCAACGGTCTAAAAGGACCTCCTATGAAAACATACACCTACTAATAAAACGCTTAAAGAAAGAAGCGAAAACGGCAATAGTAGTAAAGATATAACAACCAAGCACTAAGAATACTGTGTTAAACTTGAGAATGTCAGCGCCTGGGGTTCGTATAGTGGTGTGATCTTGACTGGGCGATTTCCGGGGCTGGTCGTCTCTCCCAGGCATCATCCGGCCAATGTGGCGGTGGACGCCGGCCCTGGTAAAAGCTGTGACGGGCAATCTGATCGTGCACAGGCAGTAGATGTGTGCTTTCTTCCAACCTGCTCGACCATGCTCGTATGCTATTGTTTTAGGCGGCCCAACTACATTAGCTTTCAGCCAGGATTGAGTTGGGGATGGGAAAATGGAACCGGGGCACTTTCACAACTTACGGTACGATGACTTTCTCAATAAAGTTGCGAAGAAACGTTGCATGGTTATCCCACGAATATACGTCACGGCTGGAATCTGGTTAGTATAATAGTTTAAGCTAGGCACGATAGCTTATTCTTTTCCCTTTGTCCCCTGGGCTTTGGTGTTGAGGTATATTGGGGGTTGAAAAGAACAGCTTGTACTGTACCTGTCTGATCTGGGGCCCCTAATGTCTTTGTATTCAAAACAGAAATGAACTGCGTCTTTGACCGTTACAGATTTGGATTTGTCTTTAACCATGATGAGTATATCATTAGGTCGCAATGAGACCCAGCGCCGTTCGGAAGGCTTCCAAAGCTGATATGGTTTTATATCGGAATCTCGCCGCTGGCTGCGGGTAGTGAATCGAAATGCGCTGGCGCATATGAGTCCGGCCATGACCAGGCCTAAATTCCTAAGCCTGAATTCTGGAGTGGAGTGATTGCAGTCGCCATAGTCTCCATCAGCGTGGTCCGGTCTCTGACCGAGAGTGTGCAGACGGGGTTCGGGGGGTCCCCCCTCATCCACGAATCTAATGCCTGATGGGCAGAGATCCGTGATCCAGTTGGTGTTCCATAGAAGGGCCGACCAATTGGTTAGAGAAACGAGTAGCTGCCCGAGATCGCTTTGCCATGCGGTATAGGTTGATGGATGGCGAAAGAACTCCTCCTCAGCAAAGAGCCGCTGAAAGTCTTTCGTTCTCTGATACAAGAGCCTCTCAGTCGAGATTATCGGATTCCCGCCGACATTTCTTCTCGGCTCGGGATGATGCACTAGAAGATAGGGCACAGAACCTGGCCCCAAAGGACCAAGGAGACAAAGTTTTGCGTTGACGTCTTGGTCAAATCTCAGTCGATACTCTTGAGCAGAATATCCATATCCCTGGGGAGTACGGAAGGAAAGCCATATTTGAGCCCTGTCCAGTGTGACGTTCTCCCAGTCTATTATGTCGGTGCTACCTTCCCAACCCGGGGGCCGGAGGTCAATTGTCCAGTCATAGTAGCGAGATGTTTCTCCTTTCTGTCTGAGGCCCCAAAGCCATTCCCCATGCTTTCGCAAAGTGACGAGCTGGTTAATGTGTTTCGGATTTAGCGTGGGTTTTGGATTATCGCCGAGCAACCGTTTTTGCTGGGCTCTGTGAGTATTCCTCAAGTTGCTTATCGCTTTCTCAAGGTCGGTGATCTTCGTACGCAATGTTTCCTCGGAGAAAAATGCATAACGAATCCGGAGCTTCCATAAGAAGACACCAGGGGTTTTTCGTGGATCTTGCAGCCAGGGTATTGCTTCTTCCTCGGTCATTTTCAGGAATTTATCCATCAAGTATTCACGGACCTTGTTGGCATGTTTGATGACGCGTTCTCTCTCACCCTGTACCCGTTCAAACTGGTCGCCGAAGACTTCTTGGAATACGTTGTCCGACCAAACATCGTAACCCCACAATGTATCTAACTCATCAAGGTCACATCGGCAGGCGTCGAGGGTATTGGCGAAGATTGCAATCTGACGAGAGAAATCGAGAAACTTGCGTTTGATGATGTTGAGGTTCGAAAGCGTGCTAGCCAAGAGGCTTAGAACCCCTACTGTTGTGCCGAACGAGGCAATAGCGATGGAGAATGGTTCCGGCATTGTTCTACTACAGATGCCACGAAGTTGAGATAACAGATAGTCAAAAACTCAGAAACTAGGTAGTAGGTAGTTAGAAGGTAACGGGATCGAAGAGACATATAGGTAACTGCTACGGATGACATCGCTCAGACGATACAGCAAGCATGCCTCTGGCCCTTTCCCACTACTATCATCTGCGATCAATGAGGTTTGGGAATCGGGCACCCAGATAATATATCTTGAAGAAGCAGCCGAGCCCAGTCAACTTGACTGCTAGGGGACGGACCTGAACGGGCACCGTATTTCCTCTTTCTGTCTAGAACAGCAACTCCAGCACGAATAAATCTGCATATTGCACACCACACGCCATGCAAGTGCGGCATGAGTCCTCCAGTCCCAGGAATGATTGATCACCACATAACACCCAACCTTCCTAACTTGGTCTACCGGTTCTTCAAAATGCCGCTAATACCCTGCCTTTCAACCGGGTGGTGTGGGATATAGGCCTATTAAAATCCACAGCATCCGACAATAGTGCAGGGCTTCACACCCTCATCCCATATATTCTAGTAGCTAGGCTTTTTGCATTAGTTCTTTTCGCCTTTTTTGCCATCATAACCTCAGGCGTGACAATCGCAGTCAAATGCCTAGATTCTTTCCCTCTTCTTCTTTTCTTCTTTTTTTTTGTTTTTTAAAACTAAAGTCGGAACGTAAAACAGGTTCTTAAAATTCATCTCTTATCGCATTAAAGAATCCTACCTCAGCTCGCTCAACCGTTGCATATCCTACGAGTATGTGAATTCAGTTTTATCTCCAGCGTTGTAAACTCAGCTCTGAATTCCAACCTCTAACCCTTATTACCTATACCTATTACTAGCACTCTAACTGCTTCTTCTTTTATTCTTTTTCTATTATGGATGAGGTGGAAAAAGAACTAAACCGTCTGTTGTGGGAAGAATACGGCTGGTACGAAGGTGGCGAGGTCGAAAAGCAATGGAAGAAGGAATTGAGAAGATCCGACGCTTCTCCATCTTCTACCCATGAAGTTTTGCTTGAACCTGTTAAAGCTCTTTACGACGAGACTGTCCTCAGAATCGAAACAGCGGTTGAATTTATGAAGTTAAACTTGAATGACTATAATCTGGACGATTTCTACACACTACATGGTACTTGGATGGCCCTCCGGCACTGGGAGGACGATATTAGCCGATCCCAACCACACGAACCGTCGAATCCCTTAGTCAACGTCGAATCCTCAGGACCTGTCTTTGAAAATATCGCAGCAGATCTAAAACGTCGCCTGGCAAGAATAATCGAAACACAAGCCACACTCTCAGACCAGATGGGGCCTGAGACTTCTCCCCACCCGTATGTTTACTGCTCAGAAGAAACCACTATTAAACAAACTCGCTGTATTTACAGCTTCAAACTCACCACAAATTTTATTTCTAGACATATATACCGGGGAACCATACGCAGCCTCAAATATCAAGTCAACAGCCTGGAGCATTTCATCAAGCCACTTCGGGTCTTGTGTGACGGACATAGAGGCATTGGCCCTTCCGCAGACCTCGCCGTAGCAATTGAGAAGATCAAGATGGAAGTGGAGCAGAGTAGGACCCCCAAGAAACTTAGTAAAATAGGATGAATTCACTGACCAATTCAATCATGCAATAGACCTTTTGTACGCAGATTCCCCGGATCTCAGAGATTCCGCGGATCTCGAAGATGGTCAGTATTACGAAGATGGCCAGTATTACGCAGATGGGCGGTCTTATGGAGCTGAGACTTCCGACGGCAGCCAGTTTCAGGAAGACTATGGCAGGCAGACATGGCTCCAAGACGCAGCAGGTGGAAGCATCGATTCCCAGCTTCCAGGTCACCTTCACGGGGACTATGGCGCTGCTCCTCTTCCGGGCTTGGACTACCAAGAGCCTCCAAAGGACTACGAGCAACAGCCCCTGCAACAGCCCCTGCAAGACCACCAGCAGCAGCAGTCTGGGCAGGACTGCGGGCGGCAGCATCCGCAAGAGTACTACCAGCAAGATTCGCTAGACTACGACCAGCAACATTCGCAAGACGACCAGCAACATTCGCAAGACGACCAGCAAAATTCGCAAGACGACCAGCAACATTCGCAAGACTACGACCAGCAAGATTCGCAAGACTACGACCAGCAAGATTCGCAAGACTACGACCAGCAAGATTCGCAAGACTACGACCAGCCAGACTACGAGCAGCAGCTGCCTTCCTATAGGGCCGCTCCTTCTCAAAGCGGCACGGACTATCGTACCAATCTAACTAGAGGTTACATATACATGTACGTGGTCCAGGCAAAAATTGAATACAGAGCTGCTGCTCCACAGGATGAACAATCCAGTGCTTTTGACACCCTTGAGCAATACGAACCATCGGTTGGCAAGCAGGAGGACGAGGAGGAAGAAGTGGTAAAGGATCGGAAGGGGAAAACGTACGACATGAAACGGATGGGCAAAGAAAAGCAGGCAGGTTCGAGTTAAGGGCGGCACAAGCACAGGCATAGAGGTGTCTAAGTACCTAGATAAATTTGCTCAATCTTGGATAATGATTGTTACAAGGAAAATACGACAATGGATGTAATCTATTAGGGCGTTCCTATGAAAGAGGTGGCCGACAATTAGGGTGTCCATCTATCAACCATATATCTCTCTGGTGAGGATATATGCTCCGATCGGGCTGAAAATGAGACCCCGACTGACCTCTATCGACTCGTGGTAACTCAGACGATCGAGGAATCTCACCGGTACTACTGCCTATGTTGATCTCAATATTTACGTACCTTCCGGAAGACTTTGCATCGCTGCCTGAACATTCTTTCCCGACCACTGCCAGTGTTGGTACATGGAGTTTGATATATGCATCTATCTTCGCGCTTTCCTACTCTAAACACATTCTGCCATTAACTGGTCAACATACATACAGACGTGGACGAAAGCAGCTGCCACGCCTTCCTTTTATATCCAAACCCAAAACAGGCTGAGCAAATGGCCAAACAAAAGAAACGAGCCAAACCATTACAAGAAACTATTCAAGCAACAGACAAGAAACTAGCAAGTGAAACCATCACACCTCCCCATTTACAACACAACCATGGCACCACCGACAGCCATGGCCGCAACGACGTATCCAATCATGGCGAACTGCCCGAACCCTAGGCCGGAAGCCGCATCCTTCTTGTCAGCATTGCCGCCCTTGTCTCCCGCAGCAGCCGAAGCGGAGCTCAAGACGTCGCCGCATTTGCTGGCGGCAGTCGCCTTGGTATCGAGCACGGCCTTGCCGCCAAAGCTGCATGCATCGGCCGCCTTCTTCTGGAGCGTGTAGTACTCATCGAGCGCATGGGCGAGCTGCTGACCAGGCGTGCACCCGCTGTAGACGCCGTAGTCGCCAGTCGCCGCGTTGTGCTGGATGCCATTGCAGGCCTTGCCATCAAGGAGACCGCAGACGGTGCCAAACAGCTCGCCAATAGCCGTGGCATTGTTGAGCACCTTTTCCGAGGGCTTGCACTTCAGACCGCTGAACATGCAGTCGCACACCTCGGCATCCGGGCTGGGGGGGAGCGGGGAAGAGACAGCCTCCCAGACCTCGGCACCCTGGGTCGAAACAGCAGGGCAAGCGCGGGGCGTGTTGGTCGGGCTGTACGCAGCCTGATTGACAGTGTTGGTAGGGAAGGAAGAAGCCTTGATCTGCGAGGCCAGGTTGGTGTATCCCTGGTTAGGGGTGACAGAGTTACCCTTGATGTCGACGAGACCGTAGTCGTTTTCCTCGTTGAAGTAACCGTACACAATACCTCCGGACCAAACCTTGTTCATCTGGCTCGAGTAGAGAACGCCGGTATCCTGGAACAGACGGTTCGCGCCGCCACCCTTCGTGTTGCAGCCATACTCGGCGAAGAAGGCAGGGACAGAATAATTTTCGAACTCCTTGGTGCGCTCCTCGTACCCGGATGTCTTGAAGGTCGATTCGCCGCACCACTCATAGATGTTGAAGCCCCAGAAATCGACAGCCTCCTCGGGGTCGCCGCAGTTGAAGTAAGAGGCTAGGTTGTCACGGGTCTCGGGGTCGTCGTTGTTGGCGTAGCCGACGCCAAGCCATCGGCCGTAGTTCTTGGACTTGATGAACTTCTTGGAGTCGCGGACGGCAGCCTTTACGAAGGCAGAGGAGGGGGTGTAGCTCGCGTTATTGGCCACCTCGTTACCCGCGAAGAAACCAATCACGTTGCTGTACTTGGCCATCTCGTCGATGACCTTGGTGTAGCGCTCGAGGTGGTCGAGGGTCCACGAGGGGTTCACGCGGTCGATTGACTCGGCCGGAGAGCTCAGATCGGCCACGACGTAGATGCCCGCATCGTCAAGAAGCTTCATGCATGCGCTGTGGTCTTCCTCGGGGTCGATGGCGTAGACACGGATCGTGTTGGTGCCCGCCTTCTTGAGGAATGGGATGTCGCGCGTGCACGAGGTTGTGTCGGCCAGCGGGTCAGTGTATTTGTGGTCCTCCTCGACGGGCGCGCCGTCGACTTGGATACCCTGCTGATACGCAACACCCTTCATGAAGAATTGCGAGCCATTGTTGGAGTAAAAGAAGTATTGACCCTGCATCCGTATCCCGTCAGCATCGGCGGTTGAGTCTTGGGCTTGTCATGTCGTCAGCCAAGATGGGAACGATGGAGATGACTAACCTTGGCGATGATGGGTGGCAGCTCGGCGATGGCTCTGTTGACCAGAGCCAAGGTCGCGAACGCCTTGGCTCCATTGCGAAAAGACACCATCGCGTCTTGGAAGATGGAGGGAACTGGAGAATGAGTGACGAGGACCCTGAAAAACAAATCTGGCAGCCGGGAGATGCACGACGCCAAGATCCGGGGGAAGAAGCTTGACGATGCTTGTTATGAACTAATTATCTTGTGAACCGTGGTGAATTGACCGCACAGATTCAGTTACCACACGGTGACACGTCGTGCAGCAAAGGGGGAACGAGCGACGAGAAAGGTATTCTCAAAATGATACACGAAAAGAGATGAATAAAAACAAATGGGATCCAAAAAGATGGGGAATGATTGTGAAGAACAGTTGAAGGCCAAGAAAATAAGGTCTTGGAGACGATCGAGAACAGGAAACAAGAAAAGGGTCGAGAAGCCCCAAGAAGACGGCGAGGGAAAAGTGGGAAAGGGGGATTTGAGGCGAACCCTGTTTGGGTCTTGGGATTTTCTCTGACAGGGGTAGGGAAAGGAGGCCGAACGAATCAAACTTGACAGGAGGTTCGAAAGATGGGGACCATTTGGCGCTAATCAGACATGGTGGGCTGACCTGCATGGTGGAGGATCCATACGACAGGGGCCAGAGAGGGCGATTTTGTTCCTCCCTCTCGTGTCTGGGCATGTTGGAACGGGCAGTGTTTCGTATTTGTGGAATTCTTTGGCTGTCAAAGACTCGAATTTGCAGATAAAGTTTCATCATCTTTCTGACAAGTTTCTCATTAACTCTTTTCTCCATAGATATGCGATGATTGACTGAGATCTTCAGAGTCGATGACGATTGGCAAGCGACCGTTATTGCCGACCGTTTCCCGACGACTGTTCGGATGGCACTGGGATCCCCTTCGTATTGAGAACGGTTCCTGTTACAGTGGACACCACTTAAACGGGCCAACGAACCACACCGACCACCAACCGAGGGCCCCGAAAAGTCAAAATAACCGTTGAAGTGTCGTCCCATCAGTGGATGCATGCCTCGGTCGGTCTGAAGCTGGCCAGAACACTTGTCATAAAAAGTCACCGTTGGCTAATTTTGCATGATTGATCGTTATTTACCGAGATGGGATACGGTCTCCTTGGGCCATTGCAATTGCCAAGCGGACCAGTCCCAAACGATGGACGACAGCACCGCCACCGGTTGATGGTAATGTTACACACATATCCGTATCACGGGCTATTTGCGGTGGTACCGATGTTAGCGGCCACTGTGAGGATGGTCACAATTCCTTATCTCCGAGTTTATGCATAATCACGATTCCGGAGTCCAAGCGAGGAACAGGAGGCTTTAAATAGCAAGACATACGTCAGCCAGCCATTGACGTCTTCAAAGTATCCGTATTGACAATAGACTTGCCCGAAACTAATACACGTTTATATCCTCAGACCTCAATTCTCAAGGCAGATCATACCCTCATAAACGTGTTCAGGGCCCTCCCAAGATAGGTGTTTCCTCTCTATTTTCCGTGTCAGACAGCGCATGTGGTTATGCTGCGACCCGTGCATCTTCATCCAAGGTATCTTGGTGTAGTTTTGAACTTTATATCCTGACGTTCCCGGCTAAAGCACGCCAAGGTATTCTGTCTGCTCGTTTGCTGCCTAGCGATAAAGCACTGCAAGTCTGCATGCTTCGAGAACATCCTCTCTCATAACTCATAATACGAATGTAAAACTGCGGTTTTGCAACTTCGGTAGACATCGCTCATACAGGCTGTTTCTCGTCCCTAACTTGAACTGCTCGGCCCGGTCGTCTTGGACAATGCAGAGACAGTCGATCTAGAGATATTTTCACGGCATGTTTCTCACAACACCCCCAAATGTTCTTGGCAGCCTCTCGATAGAAGTGCCACAGTAGAGCACCGTCATGGAGTCTCTAGTCGCCACTTCGGGACGCGAATTCTTTTCTAGGACGTCAACTATCTTCCTCTTAAATTCCTTTAATTCTGGGGCCAGGTAAACCCCCGCTCCCTTCGGAGACGCGCGCCGTCCTCTCTTTCCGAATCTCCGTCCTCGGTCGTCGACCGCCGAGCTTCCATACCTCGGGTAACCTCTCTCAGAAAACGGTCCCAGTCTATACCTCTCGTCCCTTGCTTCCAGAGTTCCCAGGCTTCGCGGTGCTGCTCCTTGAGCTTGACCGTCCGACCACCAGCACCACCGTTCCTAGTAGTACTCCTTCTCAGATCCGCGAGCTCTATAACCAGCCTTCGAAAGTTCTCCGCCGTCTGCGCCACGTAGGGATTGTTGGTGCGCATCGCATAGAAGACTGTGTAGTCGAGCCCTTGGACCAGAATGGAGGTGAAAGATTGTGGGTTCTTAATGAGTTCGTACAGCTCCCCCCACTGTTTGTTGGTGAATAGGGGCTCGAATCGTACATGGGGACCCCGAGCCTCAAGAGCCCTCCGAGGCTCATAATCCGACCCTGCCATGTCGATGACCCCCTGATACTTTTTAATTTCCTCCTTAACAAGCTCACGCCATCGGCTGATGGCCCACTGACCTCTCTTGGTCTTTTTTAGGAGCATCAAAGGCCAAAGAAATGGAATCAGGGCGCATCGGACGAGATGCCGTACCCACTTGATCTGCCAAAGAGAGGGTGATTGGGAACTTCCGCTCTGGCCTGAAGGGCTACGATGTCTTACTCGACTCGTCCTCCTTGAACATGGAACAAGCCGGGACCCTGGCGAGCGACCACGCTGAGGCGGCGACTGGCCAAGAGATAAACTACCAGAGCGTTCCCTCCGTGCGGATGGACATCTCTTTTCTTACAGTTAGTTGAGCCACACTCAATGATAGACTAGCCGAACCGAATACTTACAGAGCTGAGATCCGAGACGTCACCGCCACCATATGCTGACTGGGGCCGTTTTCTCTTGCGCACCCTTCTGGACCGCTGGTCGGCCGCCACGCGTTCGTCGCGGGCCGCTCGCTGCTCTCCGCGATCCAGAGAACAGGAACGGGAGGGCGAGCGAATCCAGAAGAGGCCAACATAGCCATCGTTTAGGGGTTTGATGATCTCGGTGCCTGCCTCCGCCCCTCCCTGGAAGATAAAATATCGCCTGTCCGGCACAGGTCCATTCCCAGGGGGCACGTCCGGACCCGGTAGCTTGGTCTGGTCTCTGTGGTTCCCATCGTCGTCCAAGCCTGGTTCGGCTCCATTATAATCATCAAGAAGCGCCTGAGATGATATGACGTATCAGACATGGCTTCTTTGAGTCCTTTCACAGACACAAAAGTGGAAACATGAACCAAAGTCAATGCAGTCTAGAACGTACCATCAAGATATCTGTTTCGCGAACTGAACTGAGCTCGACCGTCAGGGCGTGGCACAGTCTTACGAGGCTGACTATGCCAATGACGAACGGGATCAACTGTCCGGTGGACGTGATGTCATACACGCCCGAAATATTGTTCCATGACAATTTGAGCTCTACCGTCGTGACAGCCCACACCAGGCAAATTCCATTGAGTAATCTGATTGTCGGCGGTTGACGGAAGAATCTAATTACCCACAAAACTCGGTTAGAAAGTGACAATCCAAATAAAGCTTTGTAGATGGTTGAGCCCGGACGGGCACTTGCCTTAGCCAATAACTGGGCGCCATTTTGACGGGAAAGTAGGACCAGGGGGTGATAGTCTGGGGCTCTTTCCTGGGCCTTTCGATGAACACTTTTTTGTATTCTCCAATCGACAGGAGTGGGGGAAAGTCAATTGGCGGGCACCGCCGGAAAACTGTCAGGCATAATATCTGGACCGTGCTACGGCCGATGAAGATGAACACATCGAGGAACGAATACACCCAGATCAGAGACGGTCTGAAACGGCCAGCCGAGAATTCACTATTCGCGTCAGACCAAAACATGATGGAAGAAAAGGCAACCCAGCGTCTGAAGAAGGCGGGTATTATCAGCTTTAGCTGCTTTGATCTTTTATCCTGCTGCTGCTGCTGCTGCTGCTGGTCCAGGGGTGGTGGTGGTGCGTGGTTTTGCAAAGTTCGAATCGAGAGCCACATGGAGAGCCCGGCCAGGATGCCGGATGAGAGGACGATATTAACCAGGAAGGACAAGAGCAAGAAAGATTCACGGATGAAAAGGATGCCGTATATCCCCAGAACAATACAGGACTGGATCTGATAGAAATTGTGGAGAGGTCCCCTCGCATCGAGCATGGAGAAGAAGAAGAAGATGTAGGCCGGACACGGCGGTGACGCCAACATTTCGATACCCGGGAACCAGAACCAGACGTTATAGGCCGAGATAGTGGCAATCAGTCCGAGCCGAGCAAAGGAACCTGCCAGGGACCGAGTCGGCGTCTCATTCGTGTGCCTGGACCGCGTGCGGTGTCCCCAGATAGTAAGGGTAGACAGAATAAATCCAAAGCAGAGCTGCAGAAGCAACATAACTTCGGCAGACTGCACAGTCCGAGCTCTGGTTGAATCTGCCAGCGCAATGAACACGGCGAGGAGAAAGATGAAGTTGGTCTCCAGGGTCCCGGCGATGACATCCTTGAGCGAAATGTTGGCGAGAAAGGACGAGATCCATTGGAGATATATACCGAGCCTTATCCCGAGTCCGTAGAAGTCGGGGTTGCCCTCGAAACCGCATTCGGATGGTGCTGGTGCTTCATAAAGTGGCCTCGAAGATCCACCGAGTGATCTGGGACGAATGGGGGCTTGGCTCGATGTCCAGAAGCGTACGGCTATGAGAACAACAAGATACAAGAGTCCGATATGTTTCATGAGTGGGTTCAAGATCAACCGTGCTGAGAAGAGAATGGATGGAAGAAATTAATAAGGATCAAACAATGGATTAATAAGTGTATTGCATTGGAACAAGAAGTGAAACCAAACAATTAGAAAGAGAACCAGGGGCTAGGTTATGTTATCAATTGGCAGTTCGTTCTAGTGGTGTGAGATATCGCCCTTCAACTGCGGCTTCTGCCTCCCTGGGCGAGCCAATCATGATAGGTTACCGACTTTCCGCTGAACAAATACCTGATCCTCTCCTGATACGCGTCATGCACGCACTAACCCAAAGTAGAATGATTTGGTGACGACCAGTACGAAACCCCGATTTAAAAGCTAGATGTAGGATGTATGGGATGTATGGTATTTTGACCTTAGGTCTGAGAGCGTCTTGTGAATAGTCTTTACGGGGTGGGAGGGTTCCGTGTAAATGGAGAGATTTTGTAACCACTAAGGAAACGCACTGGGCTTACTGGCTTTACCGTACTTGGATCTCGTCGTTTCAATGCGCAGCCATGATGATTATTGAACACTGAGGAAACGCAGGTCAAAAAATGCGTGTGGGTAACCATCGCGATGGAATCTAGACCAGATAGGAAATAAAACTCTGGCATAATAGGGAGGGGAGTGGATATTCCCTCTGGGCATCAGTATTGAAGAGTACTACTAGTATTCGTCCTCGAACCTCCTATCTCATTCCATTGCTCCTGTCATATCAACCTCGTCGGGTTCCTCAAGCCCTGCATTGTCATGTCAGTATTGCCAACAACATTTACATCCAAAATTCCCAACTTACATCGTCTGATCCTAGTCGTGATCATCCCTCTAGCCGGTGTCCAAAACATCTCCAGAGGTTTACCCGGAAGTGGTTTCTTGAAATTGACCTCGATAACATTGAGCGGCGGTAACTCAGTCACTCCTCCTGCTGTTGACGCCCTCCATCTGGAGGTCGTATAAGCGATAAACTTTCGCCTACCCACAGGAATATAGTTGAGCACCTCGAGCTCGGCTTCATCACCATCAAACAGAGCCCTGGCCGCCATCTTGCCAAGGAAACACCAATATGGTCCCGGGAAATTCCAGTCGTAGTGATAGCCGACAGACCTGAAAATCTGCTCCTGTCTCGATTGTGATACTCTGTGTCAAGGAGGTTAGGTGCTGTCCTCAGATCAGTATTTCTGGGTAAGGCTTACTGTATGACGACATGAGTGATGTGGTCCTTGTCAAGGACTCCTTCGAAGCGCTCTTCTGTCATTGCTCGAACCTCTGGAACCGTGGCCTCAATGGCGGCATGGTCCGGTACTCTTGCTTTTATCCTGCGCAGAGCGGGCTCTTCTGCCGGGGTTGTTGATAGAGGCCTAGTTGCACCTGCGCTTGTGTCCATGATCGGTGTCGCCAATTAGTGCTATCCTTCGTTGTACGGGGACAGGGCGTGGTACGGTGTTTGATGTGTCCAAATGTGCCATGGGGTATGCAGAATATGTTGGCTCTGCCCAAGCACGGTTGGCTCCTCTGTTGGGTGTTTTGCATTAATCAGGTTGCAATGTCACGTGGGTCCTTCGCAGCGGTAGGTCATGCCCAGCCCGACTGTTCGTGACCTGGCCTGGCTGGTACTCGACACAGACAAGGCCTGTTTGTTCTAGCATCGCGAGGTTGTGGAAACCAAAGGCAAGAGCTGATAAAGCTAACGATGACAGGATTCCGTCAGTGCCTCAATAGATAGTAACATATGTCGGGCTTACAGTCAATCCCATGCTCCGCAATGACATGATCCGACCAGGTCTTGGGCTTTGGCTGTTTCAATATCCAGAAGCGATTCATCAGCCCCAAAGTGCGAGTAGTCCTTTCATTCGCTTTCATTAGGACTTCGTAGCGAGTCGGCCGATTACTTCCCGGCTTAACAGAATAGTGCTCTAAGGGTTCCAGCCTTCTAAGGACCGCCGTCTCCCACCAGTCGTGTTCCAGCGTTTGGACAAGGGGTACGAACTTCGTCCTCAGGGACACCACCGGAACATAGAGGGTATCAAGGTCCATGTTAATATACTTCGTCAACAGAGATCTTGCGCGGGCCATAATAGTATCGCCAGCTGGTCGGGTACAGCTCCCTATATCTATCCAACTTACATCTGAGCCTGAGGGCGGATGACCGCCCTTCGCCAGAAATGATGTGAGTTCCCAGCGCGGGACAGTCCTTGTAAACAGCATGTCCTCCTGCTGCAGAAGTTTGCCGTCCGGATCTTCCTCTAAAGAATAGAGGGGATCAAGAAACAACCTGTGAGCTTGATCCAGCTCGTGCATTCGAAACCAAAACTCGATATATTTCGGTGGCTCACTTTGGTATGCGGCCAACTTCTGACTATTGACGACCCGGCGTGGACCATTCACCCTGTTGAAGGGCGGAAAGAAGAGGGGCTCGAGGTCGTAAAACTGTCCCTCATGCCAGTATGGCAGAGCACACAGGGTTTCGAGAGTGTCAAGACTTGTAGCTGCCCCCGGGAATACCTGAATACGGAGACGATGTGCTGCCCTCGAGAGCCTCAACTGCCGGAAACGGGGGAAAGCTTTGTCAATATAAGGATCCTCAAGGAAACCCGTTTCAGTATTCATCAGCGGGAGCGAGGTGGCGAGGACATTGAGGCACTGTATTCGGATGAGTTCCTCAATTGATCGGTTTGAGAGCTCCCTGTGCTTCGAGGTCACCCACGCGCTATGTAACGGCGCAACAATCTTGTACTTAGTATTTGATCTTCCTGAGCCCGCGTGGCGCATGATAACCGGTCCGCCGTTGTTGACGAAGAATATAGAGTCCTTTTCGGGGTCAAAAATCTTAGCAAGGTTGGGAACATAGGCATAGAACAGAACGGCAGAGTTGGGCGCCCTGATGCAGTAGAGATACAGCCATTCGCCTCCGACGCTTTCAGGAGGGTCTTCTAAAAGCTCAATATGAGATCGGAAGGCGCAGAAGTGAATCATGTATAAAGACATGGCGCCAGATGCTGAGTGGATAGTTGCTCTGTCGGACAAAGGCAGGCAGGTGTCCTGCCCATGATGTATTTCGCTACAGACCACTTGTCTTATAGCCAAATCGTCCACACCAAGAATTCGCCTGAAGCAATGGACGTTTGACTCGGTATTTGGAGGAGATATATTGTGGTATTCATCGACGAAAGGGCGTCGGCCTAGAGTAGTAGGTTGGGTAGTTCGCCAGGCCGGAACCCACGATGGCTGTTTACCCCAGCCATCCTTGCCAACTGCATTTCGCAACACATGATCCACCATCCGTTTCTGGAAGACACAATGCGTGAAAGTTCCCACGAGGACGTGGAGGGAAGAGATGGTGTAGTCTGCACCCAGAGAAATATCCTCATGGTCATCGCCGAGCAGAACGGGAACACCAAACAGTTTGTCGCGGATATCGCCACACTTGGACTGCCCAGTGAGAAGGAGAGCCGCAGCCAACCCACCCTCGGCGGAAAATGACTGCTGACAGATCAAAGAAAGCCATGGGGCTGCTTTAGAGGCCGGGCCGCTCGACCATGAAGCTCGAGAGGCTGATACCGCATCTGCTTGGAACTCAACGCCTTGGAAGGCAAAGACTACGGATCTCGCCAACACCAATTCCTGAATTATCCACAAACGGGTGAAATAGCGATGGGACTTCATGGACGGCAGGGCCTCTCTTGCGGCAGGACTCATGATACTTTGGCGAGGACGTAGATCCGGGTGTATGTCTTTGTCGATGCTACCACCATCATCCAAGAATACGACCACTCGCATAGCGTTGTTATAGATTGCACCCATTTTAGGGATTTGTATTGTTTTCTCGACTTGGCTTGCCTGATGGACACAAATGGCGTCTACCCACAACACCCGAGGGACGAGGGATCTGCGGGTGTAAAACAACATGGAGAGGCAGTTATTGGTGACAAGGAGGATATCCCAAAAGGGCCCGACATATATGGGACATTGGAGTCGAAAGTCACCATCTTCATCCACCCACGTGTACGAGATGGCTTCATACTCGGGGCAACGCTTGTCGGGGTAGACACCCAGTCGGACGTGGATGAAAGGGTGTAACGACGACGGAGAAGGGGATGGAGAGAGGTGTAAAAGTCTGATTTCGTCTTGCTGCAGGGACTGGTCATAAACGATATCGGAAGCCACAGGTTTTGGTGGGTTTATTGTTTCGGTTTGTTGATCAGCCGAGATGGCGCAATCATGGCCGTATCGCGTGTCATTGGAGTGAGTGTAGTAGGTGGAGGAAGGCCATGAAAGGTTCAGGCTTCCAAGCGGTTCATCCGGCGGAATATTTGGAAGGGGGTTGTTGCCCACGCTGGAATCCCGCAGAGACTGTGGAGTCGGTGTGGTTCGACCACAAGAAGTACATCGGAAGGTGCCGGTCTCGGCCTCGGCCACCACGATAGGGTTGTTGCAGTCGCTAGAGTGCCAGCGGAAGCTGATGACGGCGGTCGATGAGAGTATGAAGAGAATATGAAAGGAAGGCCCCGGATATCCGTAGTTGTGCCTGGCTTTGGACAACTGCGGGGTCGAAACGTGCCTGCCTAAGATACCAAGCCACCGGCCGAGTCGGGATTAGTGTGGGCCCTCCGGCTTACTGCCCGGAGCTGTCCGGGGATCCGTCTCCTTGTCGGATCAAACCTCGAAATGGTCCGATGGAGCGACATGTTAGGTTAGTCCGTTTTCTTGGTGCGAGGTTCTTCAGCGAGGGCCATTACCAATAACTCTGGCCGTGGTACAAGTATTCAGCCGAGCGCTTTTCTCCGTTTCCATATCAAGGAGGAGGATTAAGAGTGAAGAACAATCGTCCCATCTTCAGCCAGGCAAGTGATAGGAATCTCAACCTGACCTTGTATTGCACTTTTACCTTGGCATCCATTTTCATCTTTCTCTGACGACTTTGGCTTCTTTTCTTCTAGTATTCCAACCCAATTTCAGTGTAATTACAACATCAGACTGCCCTTACACTATTACCGCTTCGTCCCAGGATACAGCACAACAGTAACCATACTCCTCGCCGGGACATTCACACTGCCCGTCCCAGCATCAAAAGCAGCCTCCAACGCCCCAATAGCATTATTATTATCCGTCACCCAAGCCTTGACACTTTTCACACCGTCACCTCCGCTCCCTCCTCCAACCTTGACCCCAACCTTGACGGCACTTCCCCCCGTATTAATAACAACAACAGCCACGCTCCCATCAACATTCCTAAACCCCGCCGTCTTCAAATTCGCTCCTCCACCCGAAGTCCCAACTCTAACCGCGCCCGGCCTCACAAACCGACTCCACTGCCCCAACGCCCACAACCTCTTACTCGCCTCGACCTTACCATTGCCAATATGCACCATGTGACTATTCGTATTCCCCGCCTGCACGCCCACCCAATACAAATACGCCGACGCGTTCCCGTTCACGATGGCGGTGTAAATGTTATTCGCCCAGGTATAGCCTTCCCCTGCTCCGCCGCGGGAATACCAAGCTGAGGTCCAGGCCCCTTGGAGATCCGCTGCTTCAGTCTGCCAGACGGGTAAGTTTGTCCCTCGCATGGGAGAGTTTGGTTGCGAGGTGTACGCGTGCGCGGTTATCAGGCCAAGTTGGCCTGCTGTTTCGACGGGTTTGAGAGAACCCAGCATGGAGGACTGGGAGGACCAGCCTTCTGCGTCGCAGCAGGTGATCTTTGGACGGGCGTCGGCGGGGAGGGTGGATTTTAGCAGGGTGGGATGGAGGATCTTGATGAATTCTGCTGCTTGGGAGGCTGTGAAGCGCATTGAGGCGTAGGAAGTTCTGGGGGGAAAAAAGAAGTTAGGAATCGAGCGGCAGGGCAGGCTGAAGAGAAAAAGCCTTACGTCAACTCCGGCTCGTTGATGAATCCTAGATGAGTAATCGTCACGTTTGCCTCTCGGTAAAACTGGACGTATCTGACAAGATAGTCTGCGTATGCCTGTCTCCAGTCCCCGCTCGAACATCTGGACGCCCCGGACAGGCCGCAGAGCGTTCCGCCGTTGGCATCGTTTCCATTGGTCTTCATGTAACCCGGTGCACTCCATGCATCCGCGTAGATGGTCTTCACTCCGTATGTATGTTGCGCCTCTTGCGAGATCCACAGCTGCTTGTTGTCGCTCCCGTCCCAGGCGTAGTTGAGCGGGTTGTTGGGCGACCCCGGTGATTTGGGAGCGATCGAGACCATGTGGTCGGAGGACATGTCGGGCGAGGACCCGATTCCATTGCGAAGAATGGATAGGCCTGCTCCGTTGGTCGTGCTGAAGAGAATGTCTAGGGCCCGGCGTTGTTCTGCCTCGGAGAGCTTGCTTATTTGCACGGCGCGCTGGAAGGCCTGAGATGTGCCGAAACCGTCAATGGTTTGGTAGGTTTTGGAAAGGTCGACGGTTACTGTTGTCCCCGACTGGCGAGGTTGGACGGCTGTCGCCGCTGTCCTTGCGGTCAGGGACAGAAGGAGGGCGCTGATGGCAGAAATCATTTTGCTTCGTTGTCTCGCGACGCTCTGAGGCTTGAGTAATGTTCTCTAGCCGACAGAGCCTTTTTATATTAAACATTCACTCAAGGTAGCGGCCTCCTGGAAGAAGACATGGCTTTTATCCAAACTGCCAAGAACAAAATAGAATCATTATGGTCGTACCCGGGGAAAGGGTTGTCTAGGTTTTCCTCTCTCGAATGCTCATAATGATCTTTGCGGAAGCATGAGAGTTGTGATATAAATCAGGCCGGCAGTACAAAAGTCTCCTTAATGAACGGCGAATTATCCACCAGTCAAATGCTTCCGAGGCTTCAAAATAACCCGTGTGATATTAGACATGGACAGGGTTCCCCACGTTCCGCTCCAGTGGATGGGTAGCGTGAGGTTGATCAACGAGCGGCTAAATATCAACAACGTCCCTTTGTCCTGTATTAATTACATGGATGATAACGTCTGCCAAGGTATCGGATAGTTGAATGAGCTCCCATGATATTAGGAATGCTTCTGAACGAGCTACATGAAGTCGTCCGAGCAAGAGTCGTACTTAAACTCCTCGTACTCCTCGTACTCCTCGTTGGAGAGATGCTCGACGATTCTGGCCAGCCCCTGCAGATCGCCTTCTTTGGTGCCGAACTTGTCCTCATCTACCCAACCGGGCCAGCCCTCGGCATACCCGCCGCTGAAGCCGATCATCCAGGCGTCGTCGTTCCGATCTATCAACACATTCCAGGGCGTGGCACCGCCCCAAATCAGGCCCGCCTCGTGCAGCTGCTCGACCGTCTCGCCGATCTGCCTCTTCCAGCGCTGACGGAGTGGGATCGGCACATGGAGGAGAAGGCCCTCATACGAGGGGCAGGTGTTGTACCGGCCGTGGTCGATTTGCGTGAGCAGCAGCCCCGTAACCATGCCGCCGGGTACCGTGACTACGCCGAGGAGACGCAACACGCGCGCATCAGGCGCCAGGGTCGATAGCAGCACTCTGAGATGAGCCTCGGCTTCTTTCTCCAGGGCTATTTGTCCGCCGGGTCCGAAGGACTTGTAATGGCAGAGAGTTTTGTTCCGTCCCGAGCCGTCCGTGTCAACCAATACCCGAGTCGGTTCGCGGGTGAACAAGGCTTCCTTGGTGTCCTGAAAGGCGACCTCAATCTCGGATGGATCCAGGAACTTGACACCATGTTGCTCAAGTTCCTCGGCGAGCTCGGGATGCATGTGTTTCACGGCAGAGTGGATAAACTGCCTGTCCTCATCTTCAGAGCAGACCGGAAAGACCTTTTCCTTATCCGTCTCGAGCCGATAATAATACTCGTCGGGGAACAGGTATTCGGACAGGACCGGACGGGCTTCTCCGGTCGCGAGCTTCTCGGGGTCAAAGGACGGCGGGACGTCCGGGCAAACTTCCAGGAAGAGAGGCTCCAGGGCGGCAATGAGCCAGTTTTGAAAGTCTTCCAATACTTGTTCTTCGTGCTCTTCGTCGGTGCTGACGAACGTGCCTTTTCCAGCACCGGTGAACTTGCGATAGCGAGACTCAATGACGGGTGAGCCGCATATAAATACGGGCGACATGCCGATGTAGAACAGTCTACCATTGCAGCGGATGCAAGTGATGCAGTCCTCTGGGCCGCCGCTCTCGTGACTATGATGATTCATCAGGACCTTGGCCAAGATAAGCGGGGGTTTTTCGGTGCTTGAAGAAGTCGACGCCATGTTGGGTGGCTTTGTGTGTCTATGCTGGGGGTAAAAGAGAAGCAATCGAGCTGCAAGAATCAAAGCTGCACATGTTTAGGTTAGGCAACGGGTTGAAGCGGCGACGCAAGTGTGGTTCAGGCAGAAACAAGCGCCAACAACGAAGTTGGTCGCGGTTGATTGTAAACCCTAACCCTAAGAATATCGTGCAGGGTCAAATCAATGATGATGCCATTTCCTAGTTCTAGAGGTTAAGAAGCCTCCATAAATGCCTAGAAGTCATTATTCTATATTATTCAAGGCCCCTAATATACAGGTACCAGTCCTCTCATATACAGGTACCAGTCTCTTCATATATAGGCACTACTCTTGGTGGAATGAATGCCTTAACGTTAATTAGACTTAATAACTACCTTGACTGGATTAGAATAGAGGCCCTAACTGGCTAGAATAAATACCTTGACTAGCTGGAATAAATGCCTTGACTACACTATAATAAATGCCTTGACTACACTAGAATAGAGGCCTTTACTAGATAGTCTAGACTAGAATAAATACCTCTCTTAACTTGCTGGAATAAATACTTTGACTAGCTAGAATAAATACCTTGACTAGCTGGAATAAATACCTTGACTGGCTCGAATAAATCCCTCTATTCTGGAAAGTCAAATTGGACTAGTGCCTGTATGTGAGAGTAGTGGTGCCTGAATATTAGGCGCCTTACTCAATATCTTCAACGGTTCAAAACGTCTAAAGATGTTACAGTGTGACCAAGTCCGCCCTTATCGCAAAACAGCCTTCACAGACGCAGCATACGCACCAACCTCCTCGGGCCCATCCATCAACGTCCTCAAACCTCCATCCCGTTCATCATAAAACGTTAACAACACCGGGAGCGTCTTGTCCTTCCACAAACTCAACTTCTTGCCCCCCTCAGTCCGTCTAATCGCACTCACCAGCACCGTAAAGCCCAGCAACACCGTGGCAGCAACAACCGACACAACCGGTAAAATCAGCCAGAGCCAATCAACCTGCACAAACACGACGCTATCGACCCTCGACCCATACGCAAGACTCGAGCCCGGCCCAGAGCGGATATAATCCGTCATGCTCCTCGCCATATTCTCAAACACAGCTGGTACATTGCCTCCTAACAATCCCGATCGAATACCAGGGCCCCATTGGTACCGTGACCAGGATGTTCCTATCGAGCCGGTGAATGGCTCTCTCGAGAGGAAATCCGCTAGCATGCCAAAGTCGGTGTCTCGGATGAATAAACCGCCGGGAACTTCCTCCGTGTCGAACCGTATTTCGTAGTAATCCTTTCCTGTGGAGATCAAATCGTGGGCCAGGTAGGTCCCATTCTGCAAGGGAATCCTTTCCATCCTTCCAAACGTGAAATCTGACCCTGTAGCTGAGATATTCGAATACTTCCACGCTGCTAGGGACAACTCGCACTCTGTCACGGCGTGGCCTACCAAATGGCCGTTGTCTTCTTGCACGAGATATGGCCCGGCCACGCTCAACACGGCTACCCGCAAGAATCTGGGCGAGACAGGGCCGCCATCCTTTGGACCATTGCCCGGCGACGATCCCGAGTAAGCTCGCACGACATTGTAATCCAGTCTCTTGGTGCCGACTACCAGCGGCGTGTAACCCGTTTCGATCCCTACACTGGTTTGCAGCTTGATTTCGCCGGGGGTAGTCATGTTGCATTGCAAACGGTTGCTCATCGAGAGGCCTGTTTTCCCCGAGCACTTTTCTGTGCGCATGGTGTCGATGGTTACGTTTTGACAGGTAGCATCGAAGCCGAGCGATATATAACTTGCCTTTGGGGGACTTGTGCTGAGGTCGTCTTGGCCGGGTCGAGATATGGCCGTGCTGATGGTGTTATCCCCGTCCCAGCGACATTTTGACGAGCAGTTGAATGCCGGTGGGGTCGAGATGCCGTATAACCCTGCCGTCATGGCGCTCAACATGCCGAGGTCGACTGAATCTGCAAAGATCCACGGGTAGCCGGATTCTTCGTCTGGCCGGGTCTGTTGCTTGTCTTGTTGTGCGCCGTAGGTGTAGTTGTGGGTGTATCCGAAACTTGGCGGCACTACTGCTGTTGATGATGATGAAGCTGTAGGGTTGGATCTTCTGTTGAGAATTTGTTTGTCAAGGGGGGCCGAAGAGTTGGGTTGCTGAGCGTCAAGTCGTAGCTGTGTAGCGGGAACGATTACTTCTCGCACGGGGAAACTGACGACTTGCTGGGCGAACGGGTCGATGGCTAGACTGAGCAGGACTATGAAGGCACCGATGTATGCGCCCCAGCCGAGGAGGTGTGTCACGCCCGTTAGCAAGATCCGCAATGCACCCAGCGGACCTTTGGCTGCTTCGTCAAAGTAGCCGAAATGGCTGAGTGGGTTTCCCTTTCCTCGTGTGATTGTAAGTCCAGTTCCATTTTCGTGACCGCTCAGGGCTGTCGGTGGCGCCCCAATAATACCGGTACCAGTCTTGTGTCGTTTCTTCAACCTCAATCCCTGCGAACTCGAAGGCAAAAAATACACCCACTTCAACTGCCCCAAACAAGACGAGACGCCAAACAACATGAATGACTTCCCCACCGCTGTGAGTGTAGATATAACCGTGTTGATGGAGAAGTAAAACCTCCAGGCCGAGTCGAGCGGTCGGTCCTGGGTTCTTGCCAGGATGATTACTATCGCCGCTTCGCAGAGGAGAGCCCCCGTCATGGCTACGATCTCCCAGAGCCAGGTCTCCTTTTTGGGCTTCTTCAATTTGCTCTTTTTGTTTCTGTTCTTGATCTCGCTGCCGAGTGAAGCGTCGCTGCCACCGGGGGGTACCATTTGCGAGTTCTGTCCCGCATTCATATGGCCAGGGACGAGGTATTTCGGAGAATGATATGGATGTTGACCTTGCGCGCCATGATGCTGATTCTGATGAGGTCCTGGAGATAGTGTCGTGGGATAAGACGTGGAGATCTCTGGGCTCGGGTGGCCTGCGCTATTTGACCTCCGCGAAAAGTCTGCCAAGTTTTCCACGCTGACTGGCGAGACGGGCTGATACCCTGACGATGAAGTTCCCAGCATCGTTGCGGCTCAGAGGTATGGACAGAGATCAAGACTGTAGACTTGACAACCACCAAGTGAAGAACAAGAGAAGGAGCAAATGATCAGTCACTTGATGAGGTCCAAAAGGATATCAAAAACTCATCATATCAGCGGCCAATCAGATTATTATGTTGAATAAAGGGTGCACTGCCCCCGTACTCGGTATTGCCTCCCTACACACGTAACGCAAACCAGAGATTTTGACCGTCAATCTGCAAGATGATAGGCTGTGAGACCCTCACTCGGATCTTGGTCTCGGACTCGGCATTATGCCATTTGTTGTTTGTGTTTGTGTTTGGGACCTCATCCTGTCATCAGCCCTAAGAGCGATCACGGCATCAACCGGAGAGGTGGGTCGATTTATTGTGGAAATACTTTATTCAACAGTCGTCCGACAGGAATGCCGACAAGTGAGAGTTGGAAACTTGCAATCTTAACTAAACTCTACACGGCCTCGAATCATCATCGGTCAACTGGGTGATGGAAGAGTATTTTACGCCAGAAGGATTTATGGTTCAGGCAGCGAGCCCATCGAGGCCGCTCTGATCGACGACCAGAGTCCGAGGGATAAAGTTCAGCCACTAATTGACATTTGTACGATAACGTATCTGATCTTGTTTCAAAGCGAGGACTTGAAACAGATGATGCCCGTTGAGGCATTATACCTGGGTGAATATACACATGTGACATGTGAACATTGCTTCTTGAGGAATCTATTCTATTGTTATCCTGAAAGAGAGTCTGGTAAAGAAAAAAAAAAACATTGTTGCGCCATAAAATCAAACTATTCCAAGTCTCGCCTCCTGACTTGTCTCCATCACCTCATCAAACCCCTCCGCAGTTTCAACCTCGATATTCGATCCTCCATCCTCGACTCTCCACAACCAGCAGATCGTCTCATACTTGCTTACGCTACTCGATTCTAAAGCTCTGCATCTCCTGCCCAGAACAACGTCCAGTCACTTCACAGCCACAGGTGTTTTTGATAAATGTCGAATCGCAGCAGTTGAGATCCGAGTCGGTCAGCGGCAATATGAAGACGGGTAATCCGGTGCAACCTGGGCCATCATAGGCCACGACTCCGAGCTTCTCGCGAATGAAGCTCTCCGCAACGTTGTTGACCGTCATGGACAAGAAGGGCCTGGTGGTAATGAAGCAGGGATGCCTGGTGCTGTTTCTGATGATAAAAGTTTGTGCCAGCGAGTTTGACGCGATGGCGCAGGTGCCCTGGGATGAGGGGAAGACGGCGATTTGGACGCTGTCTTCTTGACGCCTCTGCATGGGTACCAAGGCTAGCCCCAGCTGGAGGGTGCTTAGCTGGGCGAGGAGCAAGGAGACCTTGATGGGGGTGAACATTTTGTTGGAGTGACTGGTTTTTGGCGAGAGATGAATATATAGATGAAAATCTCTGGGGTGTGGAGGAGTTCTGTGAATTGAATGATTCTGTAGTGAAGGTGACTTGGATCGCCTTGAGAGTTCTCTTCGCAGGTCTTTATATCCCTTGAGATGTCTCTGTCAGCTGCCTGTCTTGACATCCAGTCTCCGGGTTAATTCGGGACAGTGTAGATGCAAAGATACTCGTAGCATCGCCACCTCGGTTTGGTGCCAACAACCAAACACCCGTAACGCGACAATCTTGGTACACTTCATATGAGCGCCAGCTAGCTGAGATGTTGTTTGTCAATAGTAAAGACGTTCCTACGCCTGCATTAGACTGCTGTGTTTGCACCGGCACAGCCATCCGCCGGCCCAAACATACTATTCCAAGCTTCTGGGACTGCAGTCTTAGTCAGAACTTGTCGTGTATGGTATGACCGTGCATACAATACTGTGCGGGCGACAAACAACGTTCCAGCTCAAGTCAGTTACTATAGAAACGCACAGTGTACCATGCTGTAGAATAGGCGATACAAACGGTAATAGGAACAGCGATAGTGGCTCATAACACAGTTTGGCTCTTCTAGACTTGGTACGTGAAAGACATCAGCCCCACGCAAGCTGCAGGAGAAGTAAGCTGGACGCAACGCAAGAGCAGGCCGAAAAGCGTGCCGAGGAGATGGATAGAACCCTGGCCTGCTACAGAAAGAGAAAGAATACGGCATGACTGCCAAAGAATGTGCCAAGAAGCTGAAGAGCCCGAAGGATATGGGCAACGAAAGTGTGAGCAACCTTTGGGAACCATATGGACTTCAAATCGCAAAGCTGAAACAACTGACTGACAGCCATACAATAGCACTAGTTCTTCTTTACTAGTAGTACAACCTGGAAACAATAGAGGTATCGACATAAAAGACAATGAGAATACAAATCTGACAAGCCAACTCAAACAAAGTCCCTGCCCATATCCTCCCGCGGCCTTGTCGTAGCATATACGTCAGTAGTCACCTTGATCTGACTATTTCCCCTGTTCATCCCTTTAGCGCTGCCAGTATAATAGTACCTGTCCGCAGCACCCGTTTTCGACATTTGGGCATACATTGGCTGTGCAATCCCAACCGCCACCTTGTTAGGAGGACCCTGAACATGACCTTGTGTTGTACCAGATCCAGTAGTAGTCATGATGACAATCTCATTCTTCCCGCCCGAGCTTTCATTTCCACTCCACGAAGCTTTATCCTCTTCCCCTCCATACTGACTAGCGTTATGCGATCCAAAGGCACTACTATTCTGCCCATTCGCATTATTGGCACGTGAAGAAGAAATCAGACGCCGTCCTGTCCCAGCACTGTGATGATTATACCCACCACTACTGCCGCCGGTATTGTTGGATTTCGAATTGTGGACGCGGTTATACGACGAGTCGACCTTGTGCGTGATGAATCTATCCCAGAGAATTTGCAAGGGCGGGATATTTCCGCAGAGGATCATGACGAATGCTTCTGCTCCGGTCCACATTTGGATTCCGTAGGCGTTCCAGGTAAAGTCTACTCTGGCCCCCAGGTCGGCTAGGTAAGGGACTTTGATGGCTGAGAAGACGGCGGCACTGTTTTTGTTTGTTAGTATATCAGACCATATCATCCTCGAACTATGAAGACGGAGGGAAGTGGCCAACATACATCAACCCCAAACTAAGAAGTATACAAAGCGCAATCTTCTTTCCCAAGCGCAGCTTCAAGCCGCTGATAAACGTGGCGGGTAGCAAAGCAAGCACCACGTCGGCCATGATGTTCCAGCTCGCGAGGAAATAGTTGAAATGCAGCTGGACCTTGGGATCCCAGCATGTTCCTGTCCCGATTGGTGCCAACAACTCTGGCGTCCAGAGTGCTCGTGGCGGATTACATTGTACAAAGGTAAAGATGCATCCCAGCGAGCAGACGATGAACAGCGAGACGATTAAGAAATACAATGCTGTTCGTCGCCAGAAATACCGGCTCTTGGTATTAATCGATAGAGCGAATTTGCCACCACCGGAAGACATGGAATTGGGGGATTTCTGTCCGCCGATAATTCGCAGTGTCAAAAGCGCGACGGAGGTCTTGCCCGTAGCAAAGAGGAATATGGCCCATGGCTGTGAGAGAAACGAGAATTTCACCGCGCGGAGGGTCTCTTCGGGCGTGAGGTAGAAGGCGTGCCGTGCGCCGCCGATATGTGCCATGTAAGTGACGAAGCAGGTTGCGATGATGAAGAGAGTTACGGTGAAGAGCATCATCCAGTCGTCGAGGCCGATGGCGCGGAGCTGGTAGCGTGCGTAGAAGCGCAGTGCTACTAGGATGATGGAGAGGGCTGACCAGGTCCAGAAGGCGCCCATTAGCTGGGGACCTCTGTCCTCGTCGGGCGGGAGTGGGTTCGGCAGAGGAGGCATGCCAGGGGGCGGGGACGACTCGGACGGGGACGACATGGCTGGTGATGTTTTGTGGCGTTTGTTTACTGGAATAGGGGTATGCAAAGTGGAGTAGTGTTTTTTATGGGCAATGACTACGGATGCCAGTGTGTAATTAAGATTTATTGATAGGCATGCCTGGGGATATATTATCTGACCAGTGTTGATTATCAGTTGATACTTTGAGGATTTTACGTCGGTGCTATCACTTGACACTTGAACGCATGTTTATCTACATGGCCTCAACAATGGGCTGAGACGCAAAAATGAGAGACAAGATGTTTATTGCAACCCTCTACGCCCAAACCCGCGCCGTCCTTTATCTTCGACATGGCAAAGCAATCCTCCGGTTGTAACTTGGCGGTTGCTAGTAAAATCGGCCATGGCCATCAGACCAACAAAGCTGTGCCGTTGTGCCCAGCTTACTCCTTACTCATCCACAGCATTGCCGCCGCGCGGGAAAGGTGAGTGACGGTTGATTAGCCCGCATTTCAGCATCGACCAGGAGATGTCTAGTCCAGACGGCGTAAGACATGGCTCTGGTTGAAACCCTTTGTGGTGCTATTGCAACCAACCTGGGCAACAGTGATAAATGAAATATTGGAGTAGCAACGTGGCGTATTTTGCAGGCGGGCCATGCCGTTGAACCAGACACAAGCTCGACGCACAAAGGGACTCGGGGGGTTTCCGCCATAGTTCTTGGCCGCGATGAGTTGGTTGGTGTGGAGATACTCTATCTGTTTCTTTGCGCCGCATGTTTACGACGATGGTGTGTGTCCTCGGTCAGCCATACATATCTGATTGATATTCGGTTCGCAGGGTCGGATCGGGACTCGATCGATGTGGCACAGAAGCGGGAACTAGGGAACTTTGCTCGACGTTGTGCGCAAAGCCGAGCGTCCCGGGAGTAGGCATGCGAAGTTGGCAAGAAAGAAGGCTGGGAGATGGCACTTTACTTTTGTTTTGCCGCCATGGTGCTTTTTACGACCAAGAAGAAATGGAAGGTGGGATTGTCCAGGACAGTGAGAAGAGACGACTTGAAGCAGTTGGCTATGTGCGTTATCTGTCCCGCATCAGCTCGGGCTTATTGGTCTGGCCGAAGGGTGAGCTGGGCCTCTGAAAGACATGCAGGACAGTGCGAGGGGACTTTGTTCTTTCCTGTCATTGGGGGCGGAGATATTCATTGGACAAGTTCAAGTTGCAGAGCGTTGGGAAGTGTTACACAAGAGGCAGACATGCAGGATTCAGGAACGCCCAAGTTCCAACTGCCCGCCGGGCCGTCACGGAAGAGAGTATTAATCATGGGAACCAGTCCAACCTGTTGAAATTGTCTGGCATCGTCAAGAGCCACGCTGGATATCATCACTTCAGGTTATCAAACAACAAACAAACCTCGCCAAACCGACCAAGTCAAAATGGACACCATCTTGGCGCAACTCCGGACTCTCGCGACCAAAGTCGGCGATGATGGCCGCATCAAGCTGCTCAACGCTCTGCGAGACCTCCAGCTGAGCATCGAGACGCCGGCCGACTCGCTGAATCGGTTTGCTGGACTTGTAAGTCTCTCACAACCAACCATCTCGGTCCCAGATCACAGACTGACAGTGATGACAGCATCTCGAAATCACAGCGGCTCGCATCGGCGAGGACCTCAAGCTCTTTGAGACGCTCTCCAGCGCCGCCAACCCGCTGACCGTCGAGGAGCTCGCTTCCAAGACCGGCGCAGCCCCTTTGCTGATCAGTCTGGGGGGGGGGGGGGGGGGGGGGGGCGGGGGCGCGCGCCGGGCGCCGGGGGGGCGGCGCCGGGGCGCGGCCCCGCCCTCCCCGGGCGGGGGGGGGGCGGGCGCG